>JAJIBD010013775.1:0-35288 GCA_021461705.1 Cryptotis parvus
TATCACTTAAGTCTCTTTCTGTATATTCAATGGTGAGTTTTAATCTGCCATTACCATTTCACACATTTAGTAAAACACTGGTATCTATTTATGTCCGTATTAATGAATGCAGTCATTCTATATCTGTCCTTTTCCTTCTGACTAATTTCACTCCAGCATGATAGTCTCCATGTCCATCCATTTGCAGGTAAATTTCATAATGTCATCTTTTCTGACAGCCGCATAGTATTCCATAGTGTAGATGAACCACAGTTTCTTTAGCCAGTCCTCCGTTCTCGGGCATTTAGGTTGTTTCCAGATTCTAGCTATAGTGAATAGCACAGAGATGAATAAAGAAGTACAGATAGTGTTTCTGCTATGTGTTTTTCGGTCTCTCGGGTATATTCCCAGGATTGCTATTGCTGGATCAAATGGGAGCTCAATATCTAGTTTTCGGAGGAATGCCCATATTGTTTTCCAAAAGGGCTGGACCAGTCGACACTCCCACCAACAGTGGATCAGAGTCCTTTTTCCCCACATCCATACCAGCACCGGTTGTTCTTGCAGTTTTGGATGTGTGCCAGTCTCTGTGGTGTGAGATGGTACCTCATTGTTGTTTTGATTTGCATCTCCCTGATGATTAAAGATGAAGAGCACTTTTTCATATGCCTTTTGGCCATTCGAATTTCTTCTTTTTTGGAAGCTTCTGTTCATTTCTTCTCCCCATTTTTTGTTGGGGTTGGCTGTTTTTTCTTGTGGAGTGCTACCAGTGCCTGATATATCCTGGATATTAACCCCTTGTCAGATGGGTATTGGGTGAATATCCTTTTCCACTCTGTGGATTGTCTTTGTATATTTGTCACCGTTTCTTTTGAGGTGCAGAAGCTTTTTAATTTTATATAATCCCATTTGTTTATCTTTGCTTCCATTTGCTTGGTCAGTGGTGTGTCTTTAAAAATACTTTTCGTTTCGATGTTGTAGAGTGTTTCTCTTATGTTTTCTTCGATGTACCTTATAGATTCATGTCTGATGTTGAGATCTAGAATCCATTTTGATCTGACTTTTGTGCATGGCGTTAGAAGGAGGTCTAAGTTCATTTTTTTACATGTAGCTTCCCAGTTTTCCCAGCACCATTTGTTGAAGAGGCTTTCTTTGCTCCACTTAATATTTTTTTGCTCCTTTGCTCGAAGATTAAGTGGTTGTATATTTGAGAACGTGTTTCAGGATACTCATTTCTATTCCATAGGTCTACAGGTCTGTCTCTATACCAATACCACACTGTCTTAATTACAACTGCTCTGTAGTAGAGCTTGAGGTTGGGGAAAGTGATACCTCCCATCTTCTTTTTCCCAAGGATTGCTTTAGCTATTTGTGGAGTTTTATTATTCCATACAAATTTCAAGAGTGTTTGTTCAATTTCTTTGAAGAACATCATGGGTATCTTTATAGGGACCGCATTGAATCTGTATAAAATCTAGGGAGTAATACCATTTTGATAATGTTAATCCCTTCTGATCCATGAGCAGGGAATGCGTCTCCATTTCCTCAGGTCTTCTTTTATTTCCTGAAGTAACGTTTTGTAGTTTTCTTTGTAGAGATCCTTTACATTCTTTGTCAAACTATTGGTATTTGATTTTCAAACTATAGGTATTTTCAAACTATAGGTATTTGATTTTCAAACTATAGGTATTTTCAAACTATAGGTATTTGTTTTTCAAACTATAGGTATTTGATTTTCTGCGGCGCAATTGTGAATCGGATAGTTTCTTTTAATGTCCCTTTCTTCTCTTTCACTGTTTGCATATAGGAAGGCCATTGACTTTTGGGTATTGATTTTGTACCCTGCTACTCTGCCATAGGAATGTATTATTTCTAGGAGCCTCTTGGTAGAGAGTTTCAGGTTTTCCAGGTATAATACCATGTCATCTGCAAATAGTGATAACTTGGCTTCTTTCCTTCCTATCTGGATGTCCTTAATTTCTTTTTTCTTCCCTGATTGCTATGGCAAGTACTTCCAGTACTATATTGAATAAAAGTGGTGAGAGTGGGCAGCCTTGTCTTGTCTCTGATCTTAAGGGGGAGGCTTTCAATTTTTCCCCCATTGAGAATGATGCTTGCTGTGTGCTTGTAGTAGATGGCCTGGATTATCTTGAGGAAGGTTCCTTCAATCCCCATTTTACAGAGAGCTTTCATCATGAACGGGTGTTGAATCTTGTCAAATGCCTTCTCTGCATCTATTGATATGATCATATGGCTTTTTACTTTTCTTTTTTTCTTTTTCTTTTTTGTTGATATGATGTATTATGTTGATTGACTTGCGGATGTTGAACCATCCTTGCATTCCCGGGATGAATCCCACTTGATCATGGTGTATAATCTTTTTGATGACTCTTTGGATTCTATTTGCTAGTATTTTGTTGAAGATCTTAGCATCTGTATTCATCAGGGAGATTGGTCTGTAGTTTCTCCTTTTTGTGGCATCTTTGTCTGCTTTGGGTATCAGCGTGATATGTGCCTCGTAAAAGCTATTTGGGAGTGTTTCTGTTTCTTCAATTTGCTGGAAGAGCTTAAAAAGAATTGGGAGTAGGTCCTCTTTCAAGGTTTTTAGAAATTCACTGGTGAATCCATCTGGACCTGGGCTTTTGTGTTTGGGGAGACTTTTGATTACCGATTCTATTTCCTCGATGGAGATAGGTTTGTTGGGGTATTCCAAATCTTCTTGTTGCAGACTTAGGAAGCTATAGGAATTCAGGAATTTGTCCATTTCTTCTAGGTTCTCTTGTTTTGTGGCGTACAGGCTCTCATAGTAATCTCTGATGATCTTTTGAATTTCTGTGGTTTCTGTTGTGATGCCCCCATTTTTATTTCTGATTCTATTTATTTGGGTTCTCTTTTCCTTTTCTTATAAGTCTTGCAAGTGGTTTGCCAATCTTGTTTATTTTTTCAAAGAACCAGCTTTTGGTTTCCCGTTGATCTTCTGGATTGTTTTTTGACATTCCATCTCATTGATTTCTGCTCTAAGTTTTATTATTTCTTTCTTTCTTCTTGGGTTGGGTTCCTTTTGTTGATCACTCTCTAAGATCTTAAGTTGTGAAGTCAGACTGTTTTTGATGGCCTTTTCTTCTTTTCTGATGAATGCTTGAAGAGCTATGAACTTGCCTCTTAACACTGCTTTTGCTGTATCCCACAAGTTCTGGTAATTCGTGTCTTCAGTCTCATTTGTTTCCAGGGAGGCTGCTGGGAGGCGGAGTCCTCTCTTTCTGTTTCATTCTCTATCCCTTCTCTTACACATTGTGGCTTTCCCTACTTACATTTAGGGATTATTATGTAAATCCTTTGCCTACATTTAATTCTCAATTCTAGTCTGGCATTACTATTTCCAACAATTAGTAGAAAACTGGTATATATTTATATCCCACAAATGAATGCAGTCATTCTATATCCGTCTTATTCTTCTGACTGATTTCACTCAGAATGATGATCTCCATGTCCATCCATTTGTAGATAAATTTCATGACTTTGTTTTCCCTTGACAGCTGCATTGTATTCCATTGTGTAGATGTACCAGAGTTTCTTTATCCATAATAATGTCCCTTTATGACAATTTAAATGCACTAGAATACATAAACAATTTTGTATACTACACTAGAGTACATAAATAATTTTCTACCTTTTCTCAGGATATTTAAGAATGTTTGAAACTATAATACATCTCCTATCTGAATATCATTTAAGCTGTAAGAAATTATATCAAAATCAGTACCTTCTAAGATAAATTTAAAGGTTGTGGGCCGGAGAAATAGCCCAGCGGGTAGGGCATTTGCCTTGCATGTGGCCGGCCTGTGCCGGCCTGGGTTCGATTCCCGGCATCCCATATGGTCCCCCGAGCACTGCCAGGAGTAATTCCTGAGTGCAGAGTCAGGAGAAACCCCTGAGCATTGCCATGTGTGACCCAAAAAAGCAAATAAATAAATAAATAAATAAACAGATAAATAAATAAATAAATAAATAATAAAGGTTGTGTGCACATATGTGTGTGTGCCCTTGTAACTTGATTTTCATTTTCCGTGGTTTCCCGGAGTTTTGCATTAACGCTTCTTTAATGAGCCTCATCAGCCTTGCTGTAGAGGCAGTGCTTCGTAAACTTTCTCTTCATTCACTGAGGATGTAATATGGCTGCAGGCCTGCTGGTCCCCATGTGTTCTCCAGCCCTCCCCCTGTCACTGCCTCCTTCCACACAGGTACTCATCTGGGAAGGTGAATGATTTCTTCCTGGGGCTGCTGCTGAGGAGGGAGGCAGCTCCGCAGGTAAGAAGATGATTGCAGTGTGTTGGTAGTGTTTCATTTTGCACAAAGATTGAGAATATGAGATACTTGGTTTAAGGTTGCTGAAATACCAGAAGGTTAATTTACTTTATCTTTTTATAACTCCATTTCATTCATCTTCTTTAAGCACATTCCATGTGCTTCTTTAAGTACAATAAGACTTTTTTAAATAAATAATTTGAGAAATTGTTTTCTCTCCATCATTTAAAATGCTATGTTGTATTTTATGTTCTTTTTAAAATATTAGTAGAGAAGAAAATCACATTTGATTTAATTTTGAAGCATTCATTTTCTCTTTATATATAGAAGATAGGTACTATTCATGTAAATATTGAATAATTATTTTACTATTTAGTAAATTGGTTGTAAATTATTCTGAAGGCTAGAGAGCATCAAACAACAATGAATTTTTTTTTGCACTAAAAAGATGTGAACAGTAGAGGTGTATAGTAGAATATATATACCTTATATTGAAAGATGCTTAATTAATTATTGGCATTGGGAAAATATAGGCATTATACTTTAAAATTAAGGCAATTTAATGAAGATAGTAAAAAAAAGAAACAACTGAAAGCAGATTTCTTATAGACTTCATTTAGCCAAGAATGCTGTATCCCCATATTACTTCTTTAGAATGTTTCACTTTAGAGATTCACCTTACATTCCTTTGATTTTCACCACAGACAGTAAAAATGGTTTAAGTATAATTTCTTTATCAGTGTTACTGATAATCGGACAGATACAGAAAAGACAATTCATTGAAACAAATAGTAAATTAATATTATAGCGAGCATTTAGTTTAAGATAATGATAAAATTTCAAACCTTTAGAGGAAAGAAGACTGGAACAACTGAATAATTTTGATAAAATGTAAAATTATTGAACATTATATATCAAACTGATTTCAGAATGCCCGGAAG
The DNA here is from genome assembly GCA_021461705.1 of Cryptotis parvus. Taxonomy (NCBI): domain Eukaryota; kingdom Metazoa; phylum Chordata; class Mammalia; order Eulipotyphla; family Soricidae; genus Cryptotis; species Cryptotis parvus. The sequence continues at coordinate 5,226 of JAJIBD010013775.1, forward strand.
TATTTAATTTAGGCTGGGGCCATTCCCAGCTATGCTCAGTATTCCTGGCTCTGCACTCAAGGATCAGAGCTGAGGGGACCATGCGAGGCAAGGGTATCTTTTAAAAAAAAGGCCCCGGTTCGATCCCGGCATCCCATGTGGTCCCCTGAGCACCGCCAGGAGTGATTCCCTGAGTGCAGAGCCATGACTAACCTTGAAAAAAAGAAAAAAAGGGCTTTAAAATGCCAACATATAAATGTTGTTTAATATGTAATATATAAGGAGTAGAACACCTTGAAAGGATAATCAAGCCATAAATCATGCAAAGTACATAGATTTATCTTATTTTATTTCCAAAGTTAAAGATAAGCAGGCACAATACAACACAAAACTCAGTGTATAATATTTGAGATAGAACAAAAAGAATGCTTCAAAATTAAAATGAAAGAAAGTTGCTATGAAAAAAACTCAGAATGAAATAGAAAAGTGGGAATTTTGTTACTCTGGATAGTTGTTTGCTAAAGAAAAAATATGATAGCGGTATTAATAATTCATTTTCACTATTGTCATTAGGCAAAATTTACACCAAATTAAATCAACACTTTTGATTTTAATTTGGTGGAAAATGAAAGTTTGTAAAGTATGTATCATTTAATTGGTTACAGAGAAATGCCCCTCTTGCAGTTATTTGCTTGGGGTGTATTTTGTCTTTAGTATTTCTAAAAGTAAGTTTTTAGTATGTCACGTTTGAAAATCTACTTGCTCATTCATCTACTAAGTCTACTGTTAGGTATTTAGGTGTTTATTATTGTAGTAATACATTACAGCTTTATAATATATATTAATATAATATTGTTTATTATATCAATACATTATTGTTTACTGTTATTTATAATACCATGAAAGGTTTAGAAATATAGTTTCACACCCGGAATAAAAGCATATAACACTAATTCAACAACTGTATTTTTGTAACAGTTATTTACAACATTTTAAACAGTAACTTTTTCTGGGTAGGGGGTCATACCCTCTGGTGGTCAGGGTTTACTACTGGGTCTACACTCAGAACGTTTTCATAGTGGGCTTAGGGAACTATATGGGATGCTGGGAATAAAAATCAGGTCAACTGCATGCAAGGCAAGCAACATACCGGCTGTACTATCTCTCCGGCCTCTAAAAAATAGTTCTAATAGTTTAAAATGAAAAAGTTAAAAAAATTGTCTGTCTATTGAAATTTGGAAAAATAATTGGTAATGCATTAATTGATATAACCATTCAAAGTGATAATGGAATTATCAAAAGTAATAAGTATTAATGCATGATATAGATAAATAACACCTAACTACTATGTCCGACATTATTCTAGGAACTTCATTTAGTCAGAAGTGACAACTTAGTAATACTCATTTAAATACAAACTTTAACTACCTATTGCATGAAGATACATAAATAGGAGGTGGCCAGGCATATTCATATTTGTGGGTGGTATATGTCTGTATGTTTGTGGGATAAGCAAAGAGAAGAACCTCTTAGTAATGAATACAAGATAGTGGTCATCTCGAGATCGTGAAATTACTGGTAATATGTGTTGTCTTTCTTCTATCTATGTTTTCTCAATGCTTGATAATTCTGTTTTGTGATATAGTCAATTAAAAGTTTACAAATAGAAATATAGTGCCTGAAGTACCAGAAATGCTTCTTGATTGGTCTCCTCTTTGAAACAGTTAGATACTACTATTTCATTAAAACTATCTTTCTTTTTTTTTTGTTAGAATGAAAAAAGACTTCAGAAAGAAAAAAATGAGGCGAACTATGGAGACAAATAATGATGCCTGCCCTCAGAGACATAAAATGGAACATGCACAAACTGAGACACAAAGTCAGATCAGTGACAATAGCCAAAAAACAGTGAGTTTGGAATAGTGGAAAATTACAAGGAGGCATTAACACAGCAGCTGGAGAACGAAGAGGAGACAGACCAGCGGTCATCGGGATCAGGCGGTAAATTAACAAACAAATAAAACATTATAACACAAGTAAACATTATAACACAAATAAACATATTAACCTTCATTATATGCATTTCATGTGTCATGATTATTTTCATAGAAAAATACTTTTTTTTTCTCTTTACAGTCACTATGTTGATCTTGTCATAGTTTTTTAGTTACCCATGTTTGCTGAATTTTTTTTAAAATCTATTTTATAAATTAGTCTTTCGTCTCATGAAGCTTTTTAAAAGAAAATTTTAATTCCTTTAGTTTGATAAATATCATAGTCTCAGGAATCCTTTGAATAAATTTAAAACCTTTAAAGCACTTTGCTACTGCTTTTAAGTCTATTAAGACTACAAACAGTATTATGTCTTTTAATGATGTGCTTTTCTGATAGTGTCCAGACATATCAGTTGAACATATATATGTATATTTTATAATATACATATCATTATATATAAAGCATATCATTATATATAAATATATATAAATAGATATATTTAAATTTATAAAAGCTGCTTATCAGACTCTAGTGCATGCAGGACGTCCAGGTCAGTTCTAAACATTGCAGTGGCCTCCTCAGCCCTTCTAGGAGCAAGCCCAAACACTAGGAGTAGCCTCTAAGCACCATTGTGTGTGAGCCAAAAAAACAAAACCAGAATCCAGAAAACACCCAACAGTGAAAGCCTAGCATTATTTCATAGAGCCCTCCCAGCACTGTTTCTTCTACCCCTGCACTGCACCCTCTTTCTCTCAGCTAACATGACTTCTGTTCTCAGTGTCTGCTGGTTTATTTTCACTCTTTCTTTGTTAGTTTTATTTCCTTGTTTGTATACACTAGTGAAATCTCCCAGGGAAAATCTTGCTTATTTTCCCCTTCTGGTTTATTTTGTTTCACAGAATCTCAAATTTCTACCATTTTGCTGCAGTTAAATTATTAAATAATTGTTAAAAAATATCAAAAAATAGGTGACTTATATTGCTTTGTGCATATATCACATTTTCTTCATACAACTATCAACAGGCTCTTTTATAAGTTGAGCATTTAAAAATAAGTCTTAGTGTTTTTTCTCTTTAATATATCAAATATTCAATTCATAATTAGTATTACTTTTCTAAGTGGTTATAATATATAACATAACCACCCAGTTGTGAAAACACAACCTAAGGTTTTGGAACAGACACCGGGATGGAGTCTTACTTTTACATTCACTTGATGTATGTTACCTTTTTGAAAGTAAGGGTCTCTCTTAGGCCATGAGATATAAATTAGCCAACATGAATGGTTTACAATTTTAAAAAATGACATTTAGAAAGTATAAATTTTGTAAGTTAGTAGATTAGGGCAGAAATGTTTATACCCTTCAATCTATTAACAGTTATGCGGAATGTAGACTTATCCTTTCTAACATGAGTTCATTTTAGTTAAACAGTTTGAAATATGGTTAGGAACATCAAAGTTAATCATAATAATGATTTTTGTAGGTGTGTAATAACATGGATATCCTTATAATATTTATTTGTGATATAATATATCATTTATATCTCAATGATATATAATATCATTGAGAATTTAGTGGTTATCTGAAATTAATTTAGAGTGGGGTGTTTTTCCATATTCCAGAGGATTAGTTTTGTGTTACTTGCATGCTGAATCATTCTATACATGTTTCGACAGTTCACACTTTGCCTCTCTTCGAGATCTTTTTCTCTTTCATGGATATCCCTGTAATTTTTTTTTTTTTTTTTGCTTTTTGGGTCACACCCGGCAATGCTCAGGGGCTACTCCTGGCTCTGCACTCAGGAATTACTCCTGGCGGTGCTCGGGGGACCATATGGGATGCCGGGATTGAACCCGGGCCGGCATAGGCCGGCCATGTGCAAGGAACGCCCTACCAGCTGGGCTATCGCTCCGGCCCCATCCCTGTAATTTTGACAGTTGTCTTTATTGCCCAATGATTTTTGGGCAAAAATGTTATTTTATAAGTGTAAATATCTTTTTTTTAAATTATTGAATAATCTCAGAGAACTCAGACTTTAGGCTTTTTGTTGGCTACATAATCTGAATTTTTAATTTAATAAGTAATTATTTTAAGAAATCCTTGTTGCCCACTCTCACCACTTCTATTCAGTACTGGAAGTACTTGCCATACCAATCAGGGAAGAAAAGGAAATTAAGGACATCCAGATAGACAAGAAGGAAGTCAAGATATCACTATTTGCAGATGATATGATATTATACCTAGAAAACACTAAACTCTCTAGCAAAAAGCTCCTAGAAACAATGGATACCTATAGTAGAGTGACAGGGTAAAAAAATTCAGTACCCAAAAATCAATGGCTTTCCTATATACAAATAAAAAGAGAAGAAAGGGATATTAAGAAAATGATCCCATTCACAATTGTGCCATAGAAAATCAAATACCTGGGAATTAATTTAACTAAGAATGTAAAGACCTGTACAAAGAAAACTACAAAATGCTGCTTCAAGAAATATGAGAGAACACAAGGAAATAGAGACACATTCCCTGCTCATGGATTGGGAGAATTAACATTGTTAAAATGATAATACTGCCTAGAGTTTTATACAGATTCAGTGTGGTCCCTATAAGGATACTCATGACATTTTTCAAAGAAGTTGACCAAACACTCCTGAAATTCGTATGGAACAATAAACCCCCACGGATAGAAAAAGCAATCCTTGGGAAAAATAAGATGGGAGGCATCACCTTTCCCAACTTCAAACTGTATACTACAAAGCGGTAGTAATTAAAACAACATGGTATTGGAGTAAAAACAGACCTGTAGACCTATGGAATAGAGTTGAATATCCTGACACCCATCCTCAAATACTTGATCATTTAATCTTTGATAAAGGAGCAAAAAGTACAAAATGGAGCAAGGAAAGCCTCTTCAACAAGTGGTGCTGGGAAAACTGGGAGCTACATGTAAAGAAGTGAATTTGGGGGCCGGAGTGATAGCCCAGCAGGTAGGGCTTTTGCCTTGCACATGGCTGGCCCATCCTGGCGCGGGTTCGATCACTGGCATCCCATATAGGCCCCCGAGCACCGCCAGGGAGTAATTCCTCAGTGCAGAGCCAGGAAAACCCCTGAGCATAGCTGGGTGTGACCCAAGAAGCAAAAAAAAAAAAAAAAAAAGAAAAAAAAAAAGAAAAGAAAGAAATGAATTTGGACCTCTGTCTAACACCATGAATAAAAGCCAGATAAAAATGGAGTATCAAAGATCTCAATATCAGATCTCAAACCATAAAGTTCATTGAAGAAAACATAGGAAAAATCCTCTGTGACATTGAAGCTAAAAACATCTTCAAAGATGCTTTAACATCTAACAAAGCAATTAGAAGCAAAGATAAACATATGGGACTACATGAAACTAAAAAGCTTCTGCACCTCAAAAGAAACAGTGAACAAGATACAAAGTCAGTCCACAGAGTGGGAAAGAATATTCACCCAGTATCAATCAGATAAGGGGTTATTATCCAGGATATATCAAGTGGTGGTAGAACTTCACAAGAAGAAAACAGCCAACCCCATCAAAAAATGGGGAGAAGAAATGAACAGAAGGGGCCGGAGCGATGGCCCAGTGGGTAGGGTGTTTGCCTTGCATGCGGCGGCCTATGCCGGCCCAGGTTCGATCCCGGCATCCTGTATTGTCCCCTGAGCACCGCCAGGAGTGATTCCTGAGTGCAGAACCAGGAGTAACCCCTGATCATTTCCGGGTGTAATCTAAAAAAAAAAAAAAAAAAAAAGAAAAGAAATAAACAGAAACTTTGACAAAGAAGAAATTCAAATGAACAAAAGGCATATAAAAATGGTCATCATCACTAATCATCAGGGAAATGCAAATCAAAACAAGGAGTATCATCTCACACCACAGAGACTGGCACACATCCTAAAGAGCAAGAGGAACCCGTGCTGGCATGGATGCGGGGAGACAAGGATTCTTCATCCATTGTTGGTGGGAATGTTGACTGGTACAGCCTTTTTTTGGAAAACAAGGACATTCCTCCAAAAACTAGAAGTTGAGCTCCCATTGACTCAGCCATACCACTCCTGGGAATATACCCTGGGAAGCCAAAAACACACAGCAGAAACACCATCTGCATTTCTATGTTCATAGCAGCACTGGCTGTTTACAATAGCCAGAATCTGGAAATAACCAGAGTGCCCGAGAACAGATGACTGGAGAAAGAAACTTTTGTACATCTACACAATGGAATACTATGCAGCTGTTAGGAAAAATGAAGTTATGAAATTTGCCTATAAATGAATGGACATGGAGAGGATCATGTTGAGTAAAATTAGGCAAACAAAAAAGACAGATATAGAATGACTACATTTATTTGCATCACACACACACACACACACACACACATATATATATATATATGTATCCATATATATACCAATATAACTCATGTTGGTTATGAGTTATATTGGTTATAGATAGATAATGATACCAATATCCAAGGCCAGGGAAAACATGGATCAGGAGGGTTTTTCAATAAGTGGAATCTACCGCAAATGTGTGGGAGTCAGAGGTTAGGTAAGTCAGAGAAGGGATCAGTGTGCTAATAATCGCTGAAAATGATAATAGCAGCCTAGAACTGAGTATTGAATATAGGCAAAGGGATACACATGATAACCTGTAAATGTATGTATTGCAAGCCACACTGTGTAAGAGAAGAGGGGGAGAGAGAGAGAGAGAGAGAGAGAGAGAGAGAGAGAGAGAGAGAGAGAGAGAGAGAGAGAGAGAAGAGATAAAGAACCTGCCATAGAGGCAGGCTGGGGAGTGGGGAGGGAATTGGGGACATTGGTGTTGGGAAATGGGCACCGGTGGAGGAATGGGTGCTGGAACACTGTATGACTGAAACCCAAACATGAACATCTTTGTAATTGTATATCTCATGGTGGTATAATAAAATATTAAAAAAAATCCTTGTAAAAGGAAGCTTGTTCTATTATTGGTAAATATCAAAGTTTAATTTAATGATACACGACAATGATATTGTAGTTGTATTTTTCAGAGACATTTATCCCAGAGTCACAAGTTTCATGTTTATGTTCTGTAGATAGCAATAAAAAGAAAATTAAAAAACTAAGAATTAAAAGGAGTCACCGAGTGGAACCATTGAATACAGATGATTCTGTTCCTAAGAGCCCAACACCACCACCACCACCCCCTCCTGGTGAGTAAATGGATAGTGATACTAGTTTAGGGTCACACTTTAAATAATGATCAAATAAATGATATTGGTTTCATTCATTCAGTAGATTTATTATATTGTAAAATGTGTGAGTGTTTTTTGATGCCTCTTTTGTTAAAATAATCTATTGTTTTTAAATAGGAAAAACTGCTTAGAAAAAAATTTAAGGTAAATATATTAGGAGAGCCTTATCCACGTACATCTTAGGATATATTTTAATCTTATATGAAGTATAAACTGCAGATTTTTAAACGGAATTTAGGCTAGTTTAGACTTAATAAATAGATTCAAATGAGATTTAATTTTGAAAGTTAACACTTACAGTCAGGATGCATGAGCTTTTGTTTTATGTTTTCAATTGGTTCCTGCGTATACGTTGATCTTAAGTTGTTATTGAGAATTGTACGTAGTATTGTTTGTAAAATGTAGAAAGATTCTAACAACACAATAATTCAATGTTCAGCACAATGTGAACTATTATACAACTTTAACTGCTCAATAAATATCTAAGTTAATATGTTTGTCTTCCTTATAGTCTGCTAGAATGTTTTAGATGACTATGATTTTCTTTAGGATTACTTTAGATCCATATTTAATATTCAGTTAATAAATATTTCTTTCAGTTTTTCCTGGGATTGTAGTTCAAGGTTATATTTGTAATGTGATAAAGATACAGTTTAAAGATAGGAAAACTTGCAGTAGATGTTGCTAGTCTATAATCATATTTTGAAATAGAAGCTATTCAAATAGAATTTTACCTATTTGGTCTGTATCATTCAGTATCTTTGAATTGAAATTGAAATGGTGTACACTTCTTGTCCAGGGAGCTATCCTTTCAAAAGACCTAAGGAGTCATTGTTCAACAGTGATTTTTTAAATGTTTTTCTTTTTTAGTTGGCTGGGGAACTCCTAAAGTCACTAGACTTCCAAAACTTGAGCCTCTGGGTGAAACACGTCATAATGGTAATGTCAGATATCAGTTTTCAAGTGTCTGTACATATTAAATCCACTTTTCCTTACTTTAGTACTTCATCAAACTTTTATTTTTGGAAGCCTTTCAAATTCACAGCCACTCATTTTCATTATACTTTTTTCTGGGGCTCTGTTTTTATTTCAGTACTAAGCTGTTTTAATTACTACTTCTTTGTTAGGACAGTTTTAAGTTGGGGGAACCTGATTCCTTCCATTTTCTTTTTCCCAAAGATTTCTTTAGCTGTTTTTGGGGGTTATTGTTCCATATGAATTTCATGAGTGTTTGGTCAGTTTTTTGAAAAATGTTATGGCTATCCTTATAGGGACTTCATTTGCTTTAGGGAGTTATTGCCATTTTGACAATGTTAATTCTTCCAATCCATGAGCAGGGCATGTGTTTCCATCTCCTCATATCCTCTTTTATTTCTTGAAGCAATGTTTTGTAGTTTTCTTTGTACATGTCTTTTGCATCTTTAGTTAATCTAATTCTGAGGTACTTGATCTTGCAAGACAGATGTGAACAGGAATGTTTTTTAATATCAGTTTCTTCTCCTTCATTATTGCATGTAGGAAAGCCACAGACTTTTGGGTATTGATTTAGAAACCTGCCCCTCTACTATACTTATCTATTGTTTCTAGGAGATTTTTGGTAGAGACTTTAGGGTTCCTTAGGTATAGTATCACGTGACCTGCAAATAGTGATAGTTTGACTTCTTTTCCTATCTGGATTCCCTTAATGTTTTTTCTTCCTCAATTGCTATGGCAAATACTTCCAGAATTATTTTATTTTTTTTCTAATTTTATTTTATTTTATTATTTCCCCCCAAAATATTATTACACCATTTTAGACATAAAATTAAAAGATGCTCATGTAGAGTTTTGGTTCTACAGTGTTCCACCACCCATCCCTCCACCTAAACCCATCTCCCATCACCAATGTCCCCACCTCCCTCCCCCCTCCCACACCTCAACTACTTGGCGGGTTCTGTATGTCATTTCTCTCCTCTTTATCTCTCCCTCCCGCCAAACTTTCCTGCTCTTCGTGGAATGCAGTACATTAAAAGACATTACTGTTTCCACTATTTTAATGGACTGCGCGGTGAACAAGTGGCCGTGCGACCTGGGCTCAAACTGGTTTTGCTCTGTTAATCTGGTCGTGAGGCAGTTTCCCAGCGTCGGACAGCGAAAATGGTGGCTAGTGTGATGGACGAGTCTCATCCAGCTGCTTCCGGGACCCCCAGAGGTGATGGGCCCACTCCCAAAACCCATCTGCCCTCCTGGAGGCCCCCATAGTCAGCTGAGCCCGGGCGAGCCGAGTTCCAGCCTCCCCAGCCGCTTCTATTTTAAATAGAAGTATTGATAGTGGGCAACCTTGTCTTGTCCCCGTCTTAGGGAAGGCTTTTAGTTTTTCCCCCATTGAGAATAATGTTTGCTGTTGGCTTGTGTTAGATGGCTTTGACTATATTGAGGATAGTTCCTTCAGTTCCCATTCTGTGGAGAATTTTTATATTGACCGGGTGCTGGATCTTGTCAAACACTTTCTCTCCATTTGTTGATATGATCATATGGTTTTTATTCTTTCTTTTATTGATATGATGTATTTTGTTGATTGACTTGCAAAGGTTAAACCATCCTTGCATCCCCAGGATGAATCCTACTTGGTCATGGTCTACTATCTTTTTAATGAGTCTTTGGATTCTATTTGCTAGTATTTTGTTGAAGATCTTTGCATTTGTGTTCATCAGGGATGTTGGTCTGTAATTTTGTTTTTATGTCTCTGTCTCATTGTGTATCAGGGTTATATGTTCCTCGCAGAAACTGTTTGGGAGTACTTTTCTTTCTTCAATTTCCTGGAATAGCTTGAAAAGGACTTGCAATAGGCCCTCTTCAAAAAGTTTGAAAGAATTTACTAGTGAATCCACCTGAACCTGAGCTTTTGTGTTTGGGAAGACTTTTTTTTAATTATCATTTCAATTTCCTCAACAGTGATAGGCTTTTTCAGCTATTCCAAGTCTTCTTGATCCACCCTTGGGAGGTTATAGGAATCCAGGATTTTGTCCATTTCCTCTAGGTTCTTTTGTTTTGTGGCATACAAACAAGTCTTCAGTTCAGGGTTTCAGTCTCTGCTTGTTTTAAATGTCCTGTTTTAAAAAACCTGTCCTGTTTTGTGGGACATGAAGAAATGTGAGGCCTAGGTTCACTGGTATCCCTATAATGATACATAGGCATGTGAAATAGGTAGTTTATTCAGGAGGTGCACTAGGCATTCACACAGTTTTGGGGTCAGATATTGGGGGGGAGGGTGCCAAAAGGTGTGGATCCTGCAACGAAATGCTATAAGATCTAGGGGCCAGGTTTCCCTTTGGGTATAGCTTTCCATGCTTTAGGCGGTGGTGGTGGGGGAGGATGGATTAGGATCCTGTGGAGATTCAGACACACCTGAGTTGCAGATGGGGGGTGGATGAGATAAAGGGTGGCGCTCAGGACTAGTGCCTCCCAGCAGCACATTCTGCAGGGTCCAGACCCCTCAGGAAAGGACATTTATTTATTTATTTATTTATTTATTTATTTATTTATTTATTTACTTATTTGTGTGTGTGTGTATGTATGTATTTACTTATTTATTTTTCCTTTTTCGGTCACACCCGGCCACACTCAGGGGTTACTCCAGGCTCTGCACTCAGGAATCACTCCTGGTAGTGCTCAGGGGACCATATGGGATGCCGGGATTGAACCCAGGCCGGCAGAGGCTGGCCATGTGCAAGGAAAACGCCCTACCCGCTGGACTATCGCTCTGGCCCCCGGAAAGGACATTTAGAATTTGAAAAATAACAGCTATTTGTGATTAAAGCTGAAGTTCACAGGGATAAAATGGATAAGAATGGATATTTTAAAAGCTTCACCAAGTGCTGAATTTTCACTTTTTTTTTTTAGCTCCAGATTGTGAAAGTCATACATAAATACTAAAATGTTTGGTCTTGCTGTTCCACACCATACTTCTAGTGTAGGGTACTGTAGCAGAGAAATAATGTTACTAGAGCTGTTTCTTAGATGTGACTTGGTTAATTAAGATGAATGTTTAAACAGCAGTATCATGGAATAGTGTTTAGCTATTCATGTTTAGCTATTAATATTTAGTTTCACATATGGAACTAGAAATGGCTTTGGTGTGGAGGTGGGGGGGCATTCATTAGTATTTAAGTGAGCTTGAATACTTAAAATTCTAATATGAATGTATAGTTGTAATAAAAGTAATAATCTATGATAGAGATTAATTTCTAATCTGTTGATAGAAATTTATCCTAGTGCCTTTGCTTTCAGTTTAGTTTTCTTGGATTCATTTTAACCCATATGCTCGTTATTTACCATTACATCATAAGAGTATCAGTCTTTTAAAGATCTTGGTAGAAAACAGTGAATTTATTAAAAACCTTTAAATTTAGTATTTGTTTGGTCTTTTTGGTTAATCTTTCCATAGATTTTTATGGAAAACCACTGCCTCCACTGACTGCACGGCACAAACCTAACAGCGATGCTTATGATGTGATCTCATAACTAAACCGTGTGGGCAAACTTCCTGAATTTCTTCAAGATGATATCAAGGACCTTCTTTTTCAAAGGAAATCCTGAACTTTGATGACAGTGGCATTGATTTTGCTGGGTTAACAATTACAATGAGGAATCAAAGACCCGACTGATATAATTATCTGTCCATGTTCTTCATGCATTTTTTTTTAATGTAGAAGAAAAAGAAGAAACCAAATAACTGGCACATGGATGGGGTTTTGAACAATTCAGCAAGATTTAGTGTTGACACTGGTTTATACATTCCACTGCTGGGCATAATCCTAAAGAAAACTCTTCAGTAAAAGAGCCAATAGACTCTGCACAGATTCTTTCCCATTTATTTTAGTCTTTATTTCTCTTTCTTGAGCAGTTCTTTTTGTAAGTAAGTGCATGTGTACAGAGGGTAACTTTTAGGACTTTATAACTTAATTTTTTAAACTGTTTATATTTTTCTAAAATGTTTAAGAATTTTAACAGCTATTGTATTGACCTGCACTTTTCTATAGATTCTTAAAAAAATTATGTCTGGAACATGGAATTGATTTACTGGTCAAATGAAACAAATGGGATCACTGTATCACTGTCTTCCCGTTCATCATCGATTTGCTCGAGTGGGCACCTGTAATATCTCCATATGTCCTGTCTCATGCTAGTAGAGCTCAAGGGCATCTGCTTGCTCCATGAACATAAAGAGCCTCAAACCATTCCATCAGGTCATGGGAATGAGGTCTATAATTGTTACTGGTATTTGGCATATCAAATACAATATGGGTAGTTTGCCAGGCTCTGCCTTGCAGGTGGCATACTCTTGTAGTCATCTCTAAATCCAGCATTTATTGATGAACCATGTGACAGCTTGCAGCCGCATGAGCCGGGCTGTGATAGGCTCTTCTGCTGGGTGGAGTTCTGACGAGAGGAAGTCCGGATGTGGAAAATGGCAGCCCTCATGGAGTGAGGGGTCGTCTGACTTGTTGCGAGGCTCTGCTGGGGTGGCGGGCCAAGGCTAGAACCCGCCATCCCTCCTGGGTGCCTCGTGAGCAGCTGGGTGCAGGGAGAGCCAGCAGCAGCTCTGCTCCATGTCTGTGAGTTGGGGGCAGCTCTGCCCCATGTCTGTGAGTCTGGGGCATCCCAAGTGAAACAAATGGGATATATGTTATTATTACTTGTGGTAGGCTTTACAGTTATTGTGTTCTTGAAGTGAGCATATTAAATTGATCTAGTTAAAAATATACCATTTAAGAATTATCAGGGGGCCGGAGCAATAGCCCAGTGGATAGGGCGTTTGCCTTACATGCGGCGGGCCTCTGCTGGCCTGGGTTCGACCCTCCGGCATCCCATATGGTCCCCTGAGCACTGCTAGGAATGATTCCTGAGTGCAGAGCCAGGAGTAACCCCCTGAGTGTCACCGGGTGTGACCCAAAAATAAAAAAGAAAAGAATTATCAGGGAGCTGGAGTGATAGTCCAGTGGGTAGGGCGCTTGCCTTGCATGCAGCTGACCCGGGTTCAATCCCTGGCATCCAATATGATCCCCCAATTCCAGAGTGTAGAGCCAGGAGTAACCCCTAGGCATCACCAGGTATGACCAAAAGGAAAAAAAACAATAATTATCAGATTTTTAATCTACCAAATTATGTGATTTTAAGGCATTGCCCAAGAAGACAGTTAATTTTTTAAATTATTGGTTTTCTTTGGTGATCTCCAAGTAAATGAGTTGTAAACCTTTTTGAGCTGAATGATTTAAAAATTAAATATTATATGAGATATTATTAGAAGTCCCCAAAACAGCCAGTTTTGAAAGTAATATCTTTATGAGATGAGGGTTCTTCTTAAAATTACCTTTTTTATTAGAAGTTAAAATGATTCAAATTATTTTGCCTTGAAATTAAAAGTAGTTTTTAAAACTATTCTAGATCTTGTCTTATACAACCAGGAACTACTTGGGTCTATAGGATAAGAAAATATCAAAGTTACTTTCCTACAGAATGAATTCCAAAATAATGACTCAATTTAAAGCAATAGCGCTTTTTTACCATTACGAATAGCATCTATAAGATTATCTCTATGAGACTTTGATAAGCTTTTTAGATACCTATTTTGAGGAACAGATTTGTAATATTGGTTAATTGAAAATTTATATTTGGGGCCAGAGTGATAGCCCAGCAGGTAGGGCATTTACCTTGCACGCGGCCAACCCGGGTTCAATCCCCAGCATCCTATATGGCTCCCTGAGCACCGCCAGGAGTAATTCCTTAGTGCAGAGCCAGGAGTAACCCCTGAGCATTGCCGAGTGTGACCCAAAAAGCAAAAAAAAAAAAAAAAAAAGTATATTTGTATCAAGACTAAACAGTATAATTCCCATAACACCTTGTTAAATTTGATCAGGTTAGTAACTTTTATTGAAAATAGACATATACTTGTCCCTGATATTCCAATAATAACATAATTTAAGTGTGTCTCAGAGGGTTTAATATGGTTGCTTAAAGTTGAATTAATTGTGATAAAATATCACATATTTTATTCACATTTAAGACTCCTTGAACTTTCATTAATCACTTCACATATTATTCTATTCAGCATCATATGCAAGTGTCTTGGCATTTTGTTCGTAGAAGGTACTTAGCACACAATAAACACTTTGTATCATCTTACATTTAACTTTCTCACTTAAGTATGATAGATAGGTCACTAAAATGTGAGAAAAAACAAAAGAAGAAATGATAGATTATAATAAAAATTTCTTTGGTTCCTTTATTAACATGTACATACATTAATTTTTAAAGCTAAATTCATATTTTTGCTATCTTACTAATTTTCATCTACTTTCAAAGTAAATATAATTACAATATTTTTAATCCTACTAGAGGTTATTATATTATACAGCAATTAACTTCATATAATAAAAATACAATTATTTTGAAATTTTTATATGTCTATTTGTATCCAAAGTATTCTAAAAATATTTTAAGAGCTGTTTTATAAAGTCAGGTGAACTTAACAAGTATGTGCCTATTTTATTATGTTATATTTTTATTCCTTATCAATTATGACATTTTCAGACAATAAAAGAAGTTAAATTAATATGTTGTGTGTTCTGTCATAATATGAATCACCTTATTCTAGGTAATTTGACTTAGTCTTTTGTTAATGACTAAAAGGTATGTTTAATTCTATATACAATGATGTTTAAAATAGGTATTTATATAAATATACAATACTATGTGTAATCAAGTCTAAATCATGCAGGGAAAAACTAAAGAGTAATGCAAGGCCAATGATATTGTATAGAATTTCATTGTGTCTTTTCTAGAGTTTTCAAACTTCTTCTAAATTGACTTACTTTATAATGCTGGAAGCAATTTACAACTTTGTAAAAGGTAATTAAGTTCCATGTTTTTGTAAGCTTAACATTAAATGCTCCTTTTTGTTGTCAAATGAAGACAAATTCTGTAACACTTCCTGTGAATGGTCAGGAAACATTTACAGAATTTGCTTGTATAGGGCTGTAGTGATAGTAGAGGGATTAGGGTGTTTGCCTTGCATGCCACCAACGCTCTTTTGATTCCCAGTGTCACAATTTCTTGAACATTGCCAGGTATGTCCAAAACTCTTACTCTTGGGGGTGGGTGGGGGGAATGCCAAGTTAGGCACCCTTTACTTTTATTGTACTTTGCTTTACTGTGCTCTACAGATGTTGCACTTTTAACAATGGGAGGATGATAGCAACCCTGCACTAAGCAAGTCTTATTATCAGTTCTGTTTGTACTGTAGCATAGGTGAGTTTCGCATCTTTAGTAGTAAAAGTATATTGTTTCTTTTTAGACAGTGCTTTTACACATTTAATTGACTACAGTGTAGAGCAAATGTAACTTGAATGTTCACTAGAAAATAGAACATATTGAGATGTTATTGCATTAACCATCTTATGTTGATCTAAAACCAAATCTGCAGTATCTCTAACAACACTTGATAGTAGAGTCTACATGATAAGCTATTCTACTGTTATACTTATTCCATATTAAATAATTCTACTCCTTCTAAATAGCAAAATTTTATCAATAGCTAAACTGCTTATACAAATACACAACATTTTTAGTTCTTGGCTTTAATGTCTAAGTAGGGTATGCTTTACAATAGACACTAATAATAATGTTTATCGGTAACAAATATATTCCACTGATCCAAAAACTAAATTCAAATATTTCAAAATTTATATTAAGTATGGTAGTATGGCTCAAAATAGAAATATGTTAGCATCTTGAACAGCATATCAGAAGTTGCTTCATTAAGGAAAAGAGAAATCAGAAGTAAATTCCAGTTAATGAAGGGCATTGACCATAATTAGGGGGAAAATAAAATGATTTGCTTGTTTAGAGCCTGTTATAGTTTCCTTATGGTTGGTGATGAAACAATTCATGACCTATGTAAGTAAATGTGATCTTTGATTATTATGATCATCTATTTTAGTAAATATAAATTAAATAAGTTGATATTTACAGTATTAGTTGGCAAGGGCTTCCATAGCAGTAGCATTGACTGGGTAGCTTCTCTCAAATAAAATGTGTCTCAGCAAACGTTCAAGCACCACAGCTAAAGGAATGCAGACCTTGATGAACAGTGGCCACGAGTGCAAGCCATGACCTGATGTGTAAATCCCAGACAGCACCACAGTTAAAATGTAAAAGCACCGGGGCGGAGCGATAGCCCAGCGGCGTAGGGTGTTTGCCTTGCATGCAGCCGGCCTGTGACGGCCTGAGTTCGATTCCTGGCATCCCATATGGTCCCCTGAGCACCGCCAGGAGTGATTCCTGAGTGCAGAGCCAGGAGAACCCCTGAGCATTGCGGGTGTGACCCAAAAAAGAAAAAAAAAAGTAAAAGCAACTCACTCAAGTGTATGAGCAATCCCCCGCACCTCATTTATGCAAAAACAATGGAGAAAAAGTGCTGGAAGTGAAGAAAGACATGTTATAAATATTCTAGCTCAAGGTCAAAGATGGGCAGAAAACCTCTTTACTGTATACATGACACCTCTTTGCAGGCCTCATGCCATTTCTTTACGTCTGTTTGCTTTGTCTTCTTTTTTATAAAGACACCAGCTAGACCGAATTAGTACACACTATAAAGGCTTCCTTTAAATGTAATCCTTTGAAAAAATAATCAATTTTCAAATAAAGTTACATTCTGAGACACTAAATATTAGGAAGTAAACATTTGAATTTCTGGTTGGGCTTGGAGCAATAGTAGAGTGGATAGTGCGTGTGCCATGCATACAGCTGACCTGATTTCTATCCCTGAACCCTGTATGATTCCCTGAACAACACAGTGTGTTGCCCAAACATAAGTAAAGGTGATAAATTACAGCCCATCACATTTATATACTGTTCCACTGCACTTTGACACGCACATGCTCCCTAAAGATAAGGAGTTAAAGCTTAGATTAAGTTAAATACAAGT
The DNA here is from genome assembly GCA_021461705.1 of Cryptotis parvus. NCBI lineage: Eukaryota > Metazoa > Chordata > Mammalia > Eulipotyphla > Soricidae > Cryptotis > Cryptotis parvus. The sequence goes on from JAJIBD010013775.1 coordinate 22,417, forward strand.
TATTTTTACATCAGGGTCCTAGTGGATTATCTCCAAGAATTTGCACAAACCATGTTTGATACTTGTCACTTCCCATTGTTCATGGATTTGCTCGAGGCGGGCGCCAGTGACATCCCCATTCGTTGGGAATGAGGTCCATTATTGTTACTATTTTTGGCATATTGAATACACCACGGGTAGCTTGCCAGGCTCTGCCGTGGCTCTGGGTTCATCCTAGTCTTTTTCTGTGTCAGACTATCAACCGCCCAGGAAATGTAAAATAAGATTCTCGGGTAACTCACTGTCACTGTATCACTGTCTTCCTGTAGATCGTCGAGTTGCTCGAGCAGGCACCAGTAACATCTCAATACATCCTGTCACATGTGAGATAGCCCAAGGGCATCTGCTTGCTTCAGGAACATAGAGCCTCAAACCATTCCATCAAGTCATGGGAATGAGGTCTATAATTGTTACTGGTATTTGGCATGTCAAATACTACACGGATAGCTTGCCAGGCTCTGCCGTGTGGGGTCGGGTAACTATTTACCTAAAGTGAAGGTCCAATGCCTGTTCAGCCAGCGACTTAATTTTTTTTAATCACTTTGACACCTACAAACACACCAGTTAACAAACTGGCAGCTCAACACTTGGTAACTTGTTTTGTTCTTTTGCTTTTATAGCGTATTTGTTAGGTTTTTCTTCCATCCACAATAAGGAACTAGTCCTCTGTCACACTGAATATTGTTAAGTACTGATGCAAACTTTTTGACCCTAAACTTGTGTACTTATATTTAAATATTTTAATATATTTGATATTTTCTGGTACATTGCTGGAAACTGAAGCATAATTACAATACTAAAATAAAAGTAAACTGCTGTTGCAGTGAGATTAGGTGTAACACCTACCAACAGCACTGCCACTCATACAGGAGGGCGAAGGGGTCAGTTTGGTCTTCGGGGATCTCATATAATGCAATAATGACCATCACCCTCATAATAGTGAAAATACACAGCGGAACTAGACTTAGAGGTTTTCTATTTCCTGGTCTCTACTGAGAGCTTTGCTCCCGGATTTCATTCAATTTAATCATTTAACTGTTGGATTTAAGGAAATTCAAGTGGCTCTCATCTAGGAAATGTCAGTGCCTGGTAACTTCATCACATCCATCGCTTGTTTTTTTCTGAGTTCTGAAGAGGGCTGATGGGCGTGACAGAAATTCCTCAAATATGGGCGGCTAATTCGGTTACTGGACTTCCCGCTGAGCCAGTTTCAAACCACACAAATAAACATTACGGAAACGATTATTCTCTTATGTTTGTCATCCGAACCTGAGATAACATAGATTCAACAGTCCGGTAAGAAGCTTGAGTTTCTCACGCTGTCTCCCAAAGTCCAGCTCACAAGCAGCGGCGACACTACTATGTTCTTCCGCCTCCACGCCCCAAAGAAACGTCACTTGTGCCTCTCGTGAGAACTTGGTCGCCGGCGAGATTTTAGTAATTCTCGCGAGAGGGTGAACCGGAAGTGTGACTGGAAGTGAGTTCCGCCGAGCACTTTACCTGGCGTGTGCTGTAGACTTCTAGTTTTGGCGTTTCCCGGCGGGATCATGTTGATCCGGGTGAGGGCTGGGATCCATCTGACCGAGCACCTCTGACTGAACCGTTCCTGTTTTAAAGCTAAAGTGGCTTGCTCAAACACACTTTAGCTTTAATAACAGCTAAAAAAGGCTGGGGTGGGGAATGGATGCCTCTCAGGTTCTCTCGGGTCACGGTGTAACGCCCAAGACCCGCGCTGGGAGCGCGGACGGCATTGTAGGGTTTTCCCGGTGCACTCTTCCTGCGCCTTCGATATTCCGGGCCTTGAGTTCCTACTCTCTGCGTTGTGGAGCCGAGCGCCGCTTCCTGGGATCTGGGCCAGCCTCTGCCCTCTCCTGGGATTTTAGAGTAGTGCGAATAACAGCTCAGAGCATTTCACCGTAAATGAGTGGAACCCTAATGAAATGGAATTGTAATGCAGTGTCGAGGGGGACCGCGAACTCAAAGTTTTGAAATAATTGAGGCTCACAGTAACGTAAATATAGTGCTGGCATGCTTTTTTTTTTTTAGGTCAAATACTTAGATTGGTCCTTATCTTCATCTTTTTATGTTGACCTCTATTATGTCTTTGCGTCACATTTGAGAAATAATCGTTTGGACAAACCCACTTTTTTCATGAGTATCGCAATGCATTGTGAGTACAATTATTGTGACAGTACGAGTGAGGAATTAGTAATGAACTTTTTTCCCTTTATTTTTTTTTCGAAAAAGTGCTGCTAATGTTGAAATTCAATAAATTGGTATTGGTAACACTGTGTGTCAGCAATTTTTTCTTATTATCTTAGCTGAATAAAAACTCTGAGAGGAAGCTTGCAAAACACATTTGCAAAGTTGTGTTGGATCATTTTGAAAAACAATATTCCAAAGAACTGGGAGCTGTCTGGAATACAGTAAGGTTAGTATATTCCTCTCTTAATGCTTTGCCACAGAATGGAGGCTAGAAACCCTTTGGGTGGAGGGGGTGAAATGTGGGTAAAATACAAAGGACCCTAAAACTGTGCCCTTCCACCGTGAGCACAAGGACATGCCAAGAAGTAAAGCATAGGAAGCTGGGAGAGGGAACAACGTTGGGCAGCGACAGTAAGCGAAAGTTGTTAGGCTTTGCTCAGGACCGCCTTCACAGTAGCAGGGTTATACTGTGAGAGAACATTCTTAGCAATTTTAAAATAGTTGATTGGTTTCTGAAATGTGAAAGATCCTTAAAGCTAACTGCTTTCAGCTAAAGTCCTTCAATAATCATACTTCTTCCTTAAATCTGTTGCTGATTCTTGAATTTGCTTGCTTGCTCAAACACATTCTATAAATGTGTTTATAGAAAACAGACATTAAGTTTGTGAATAAGTGAAAGAAATTTGGTTTGTATATGTGGTAAGTTTTACCTCCAATCACATCGTCTCTATGGGTTCTTTGCATCTATTGCTTTGTAAGTACACTAGGCCTTGTGGACTATGGATTGCAAGTTGGTGTTCATGTCGTTTGCTTGCAGTTTGCTTCCCTGCTGTGTTTATATGGGAGCAGAGTTGTAATTACACTACATAAGCTCCTGTATTTAGTGTATAAACCATGAGAAGTCCACAGGCAATCTGATAGAAGTAGGCAAGAGTAACTTGTCTTTTCTAACAAAGCTTGAGAGTTCCAGCAAATGCATTAGAAGCCAGTAATCCACTACCTGGTGGTAAGAGTTACAGGAAAACCAGGTGTTTGAGACTGAATGAAGATGGTACGTTGTTAAAGTTTGGCGCAAAGTTCAGTAAATTTAACTGTAAGGGGAAAAATTCCATTGCTGGGGGCCGGAGTGATAACACAGAGGGGTGGGGCATTTGCCTTGCATGTGGCCAACCCTGGTTTGATCCCTGGCATCCCATATGGTCCCCTAAGCACTGCCAGGAGTAATTCCTGAGTGAAGAGCCAGGAATAACACCTGAGCGTAGCTGGGTGTGACCCAAAAAAGAAAAAAAAAATTCCATTGCTCTTGAGTGTCTTAACTGTTTTAGATGACTTTTACTCATCTTTTGGTTAATCTAATATGAATTTATTTTTCAAAGGATAGTTTAAAGTGTATTTTAAAACAGTAAATGTCGGTGAATAAAGTTAGGTATTTTATGACAGTAAGGTGCTAATTACAAATCTTGTAACGTGGGGCGGCGATACCCGCGGGTACTGCCGGCTCTGCCCGGGTTCAACCCGGCTCCCAGCCCGCCAGGAGTTCCTGGGGCCGGGTACCCTGGCTTGCGGGTGTACCCAAAGGCAAAAAACCAAAAAAAAAACAATTGCGTACTTATGTGTGTGTGTGTGTGTGTGTGTGTGTGTGTGTGTGTGTGTGTGTGTGTGTGTGTGTGTGTGTAAGAGACTCCCAAGACTACCGATAATGGTGCTCAGGATCCATATGGAAGAATTCAACCCAAGGACCTCATGCAATTAAGGTAGTCTGTCATTTGGTCATATTTCAGGCATCAGATTGTGGTTTTTATTTGAAGCACAGTTTTGAGAATGACTGTCTTCTATCACAGAGAAGAATGAATAGTGAATTGTAGTAAATCCAGGCTCCTGAGAGGGTCTCAGTCTAAATGGCCAGATGTTACAGCCTTCTTGTGCCAGGCAGTATTTTGTTTCTCATTTATCTCACCTGAGGAAACTGCACAATCTAAGTAACTTATGCAGGTTTGCTCTGCTAATTTGCAACAATAAAATTTATGTCCAAACTCTTTAACTCAATAAAACTTCCACTGCTAACTTCTATTGTATATGTTTTGCATATCTGGGATGTAATTAGGCATACTTGGATGATTAAAGAAAGAAGGTATATTGTCTTCAGATTTTATAGCAATCTGAGTACTCATTGTCTAATGAGTTATTTTTCTATTTGATGTGCTCCGACAGATTTATAAATTATGATTTGACCCTTAACAGGATGAGCAGCGAACCTCACATCCATTTAATTAGCTGTTCCTTCTGCTTCACCTACCCTTTTGTTGGATTTTCATGGTAATTTAAGTTTTGCATAAACATGTGCTAAAATTTGCCATAGGCCGAATAAAGACTTTCTCAGCTTTGAAAGTCTGAGCATGGAAGGTGTCATGGCGATAGAAGAAAAGAAATATTTTTAGTGTCTGGCAGTTCATTCGCAAGGCTTACTAGCATGCTTACCTAATCTGTTTGCTTCTAGCAAAAAGCTACATACATTTCTGACCTAATTTTACTTAAGTTCTGGGGAAGATTTAGCATTTATTTTTACTTTATAATATATATTTTTCTAGTCACCTAAGCAGCTTTTAAAAGTTGATTTTAGTCTGATTTAATGTTTTCTTACTGCATTTAGTTTTTTGTTTCTTCGCCTTAGCCTATGTGGTCTGCCCTTAGACTCTCAGTACTGTACTCTCAAGTTGGGCTGCTTTTCCCAAGTGTTAGTCTCATGGTGATATTTTTTTTTTTTCTGGCAGCAACACTTAGTTTTGTCCTTGCAGAACACAATGGCATATTATTTTCTTGCAAACCTGTATACCTAACTCAGATAAAGCATCTCTGTTACTTTCCTCTTTTCTCCTCTCCGCCTTCTCCTTTGTAGTGAAGCCTGAGTAAACCTAGACACCAGGTCTTGTGGAGTGTGCTGGTAGCACCCCTTCTGTGCATAGTCACGCTTCTTTTACAGGAAGTTTAATCTTGTCCGTGGTTCTGCCTGAGAGGGGTGTGAGCTTCGTGGTTTGAACTCTGCACTTGCATTTTGTGTCTCTGTTTACATTTACCTTTTTTTCCCTTCGTGCTTGGATTATATCCAGTGGTGCTCAGGACTTACTCCTGGCTCTGTGCTCTAGGACCACTCCTGGCAGTGCTGTGGGGGGGGGGGGGTGGCAGTGTGGAGGACAGGCCCCTCTTACCTTAACTTTTATCTGATGTATTTTGTTTGATGAACTGCAGCCACAACTGTATGTAACGGGACCTCTGTGTTCTATTCACTGAACCTGAGGGTGATCTTGGAGACTGCCTAAATGACTGCTGCATACTACGAACCTGTCTCTTTTGACATCTTTTTAAATTGCAATTCTATAGTATGTTATATTTCATCTAAAAATGCAAATTTAACTATATTCACAGTGCTTATACATTTTTTTGTAATCTATTTCAAGAAGAAATGCTCTCAAAAAAGTGAAAAGATGAGCAGTTTTCAGACTGGGCTATCAAACAGCCCATTCCTGGCTGTGGTTGGGGGGACACATGGGGTACTGGGAATTGAACTGAGATGGCCCTCAAACAGGTCAGGGCCTTACCCCATACCATCTCTATGGCCCCTCTCTTTTAGCATCTTAATGACTGCCAAATGCATTTTCTTTTTTGGACAATACCCAGCTCTCACACTTACCCCTGGCCGACTTGGGCCTATATGGCACTATATGGCACTCTGGTATTCTAAAGAACAAATCCAGGTTGGCTGCATACAAGGCAAGTGCCCTATCCACTGTATTATCTCGCTGAACCCAAATGTTTTATTTACCAGAGTTTCCTTTACTTCTCTCTCTCTCTCTCTCTCTCTCTCTCTCTCTCTCTCTCTCTCTCTCTCTCTCTCTCTCTCTCTCTCTCTCTCTCTCACTTGCCATACCCTGCAGTCCTTAGGAGTTACTCCTAGTAAGTACTCAGGAATTACTCCTGGCAGTGTTCTGGTGAACATATGGGATGCTGGGGATTGGACACGGGGCAGTGTGCAAGGCAAGCGCCCTACCGGCTATACTCGTAGGATGTTGGGGATGCCACTGGGGTCCCCAACAGTGTCAGGACAGAAGTTCTCTTCTACCTCTGAGGACGCAAGGAGAATGGATGAAAACTCACGAGTCCAAACTCGGGAGTTCCAAAAAGGCTTTTAGTAGTACAAAAGCTCTTCCACAGCAATCCAATATAATGAACAAACTCTAGCTCTGGTCCGAACTTAGACCATACAAAGAGCCTTAATCTCCCACCAAAGAGAGAGGATCTCACCCAAGAGGAGTCCTACCAAAAGAAGGAGCAAAAGGCCAAAAGCTGAAAGCGAAAAGGCCTCAAGTCAGTCCCCTTACGTACACCAAAGTAATCCAGGGAGGGTCATGTCAACAAAGAACCCTAAACAGAGTGTAGTGCCACACCCTGTTGCAGGTACAAACTAAGGTTATGCCAAGGACTAATCCGAGATTATCTCTTATGTAAAACACTGGGGGAGAGAGAGAGCTGGTATAAAGTAATACATCTTTATTTCATGAGCTTCATGTAATCTAGATGGTGCCTTCTTATTTATTATCTGCACCAGGGTGACTTTGAGTATCTTGTTCTCCATATACTAAAATGGTCACACTCGCCTGCTTGAGAGCAAACTAGTATGATCCTTCCTATAGCTTGGTGCAATGGGTATAAAGACGAGCTGTGCCCAATCTAGAAAACATAGAAGTCTTAGTAGATGTATAAGTCAGAAGTTATTCAATCAAGGTGACTTCTGTAACTGCCACACCCTCTAGCAGTGTTTACATAGAAGAGAGGTCTCATTAGAATGAACCTTGGCTTAAGTAGAATAAGCTGTGAGTGGGCAAAACACCAAAGCTCGCAGATCAGCTAAATCTGTCATCCAACAGTAGGAGATAGTTCCCTACCTGACTCACATTGTAACTTTCTTATTCTTACTTGCTTGCTGCATGTACTGCCCCACCTCCATTCTGCAATATTATGCTAGGGTTAGAGATTTTGTTGTAGTTAGACAAGCTCTTTTGTGCCTTTGTGATTGGATATGCTAGGTATCCTCTGTCAGGAAAGGCTTTTACCTTCTTTAATGTAGTGGTAAAGAGTATGATTTAAAATCCCAGCTTTGCATATTACCATGTGATCTAGGTCTTTTTGGCTTACTATCTCTAACTCATCTTTAATATAAGAAAAATAGTATCTATTTCCTAATAGGTAAGAAATAGTTACTACTTCCTATAGTTATTCAGAAAGATAAAATGAATTTATGTCTAGATTCAAATTACATTAAACTAGTTGACATATAATTCTAATTGCTTTAGACTATTTGACATATAATTCTTTGATTAGTGTTAATATTCTTTGTATTCTGTTACTGCTGTTAGCCAGTTCTTGCTCAATCCCTCACACATGCTTTTGGTAAAATTAGTTCTGTCTTTTACATTTTATTGATATAACTTGCAGTTCTTTCAAGTTCATATTGTTATAATGCACTCCATGCTTGTCTCTTCACTGACAAGTCAGGAGGGTCTTAAAGAACCGAGCCTTGTTGCCGATATGTATGTATGTGTCTGTATGTGCCAGTGTTGTGGTAAGCACTGGTGATTCAAAGATAGTTTATAGTTATCCTTCCTTCAAGTATATACAAGGGAGAATTAATTTAAATTAATTTTTAACAACATAAAGCGCCCTTTTAAATTTGGCATGTGGAGAAAAATAATTTTTGACACAGCTTTTGTTACCAGAATCTGTGAAGCTGGTGGAATGAGTGTTGGCCGGAAAACAAGGGGCTACATATCTGGATTTCTGTTGTTACCTTTACACACCTTTTTATCCTTAGTCTCTGCAAATAAAGCCTGTTGAAGGTGGACCTTTTAACCCATGTAGTCCGGTTAGAAACAGCGCCAGGTGTGTATCACAGTTCGTGGCTGTGTGTACTGCTGTAAGGTACCTGTGATCCCGGCCTTGGGTGTGACTGCACATATCTCCAACGCAAGGACTCCTGTGAGCAGCATTTTGAACTTTTTCTCCCTGCCAGAAACTGACCTTTGATTAGCACTTCTTGTTTAGATGCTTTGCACAGCCAGTATCGACATAGATTGCTCCCTCCTCTGTGAGAGACAAGGAGCAAACAGTGTCAAGAAATGGGAGAATCGCAGCTCATGTTCGGATAGCCAAGGAATGGGAAATAATGGTTATAAAGTGTACTTGGGCATATGTCTAAGAATTGTGCCCAAGTGAATTCTCTTAGTCACACCTCCAAAACGATTGTATGAGTGCCCTCTAGTGGTTAATAGTAGCAATGAGACAAAAGAGAGTGTTGGACTTTTTTTAAGTATTACAATTGGTTTACATAGTTCCGCACTGATAAGTGGCGCTGTCAGGATTGTCTGGGCACATGTGGTTGCACAGGGATTAAGCTCAGGGCCTGACACTTCCTTGCCCCGGGCAGATTTTAAACCATTAGATCTCTCTGGCAGTTTCTTACCGGATACTTTGAGTGTATGCGAGTAGAAATGCTATGTGAGCTCTTGACCTGGCCCTTGCTTGGCAAGAGTTTTAAACCTGAGTTGTCTTCTGGACCCGTTCCTCACGATCTCACGATCTTCCCGTTAATCTCTATTTCTAGGCGGGCACCGTAATACTCGATTCCTGTCTCATGCCAGTAAAAGGACGCTCTACGGAACAAAAGAGCCCTCAAACCAATTAGTCATGGAATACCGGTGTATGGGCTGGTCGCTGGGTGGAGTTCTGGAGGAAGTCGGATGTGGAAATGCGGCACCCTGGAGTGGGTGGGTCCCTGGTGGTTGTGAGGTTCTGCGGGGTGGTGGGCCAGGCTAGAACCCACCATGCCTCCCGACTGCCTCGAACGGCTGGGCACAGGGAGAGCAGAATCGCCTGCCCCATGTCTGAGTCTCTGGACCAGCATACCTGGGCTGGATTGAGGAAGAAATTGCGGGTGGGTGTCGGATCCGGGGAGGGCGGTCGTGGTGGAGTTCTGAAGAGAGGAAGTCGGATGTGGAAATGGCGGCACCCATGGAGTGGGTGGGGCGCTCTGGGTGAGGTTCTGCCGGGTGGTGGGCCAAGGCTAGAACCCACCGCCTCCCGACTGCCCGGCGGCAACCATTAAAACTTAAATGGACTTTATCAGATTATATCAATTCTGCTTAGCAAATTCAAGGCATAATAATTTTTTTGAGCTAAACCCTTTGGTGCTTGGGGATAACTCTTGGTGTGCTGGGATCTAACCTGGGCCTCCACACACAGAGCTTGCCTTATGAGCTATCTCCGCGAACAAAATGATCTGTAGCCTCATAAATCACTTTGTATGGTTGACAAATAGTGAGAGGAAAGATTAAACAAAAGTTGGTTGAAAATTTTAAATAAAAAACATTGTCTAAATAGCAAATTATATGGATTTTCAAGGTGCATATGGCACAGGGAAGTCACAGAAATCCACTTGAAAATTCTCCACTTGTTTGTGTTTAGAAAATTCACTCTGTGAAGGCGCTGTACTTTCCTGTCATGGCTGTCTTATATAGTCTCCCATCTCCCACTTTATACCAAAAGGTTCATTTTCAGTTTCTTGGCTTCCACTCTTCGTTTCAAAACTTCCAGCTGCCAGACACTCAGATAGTCATTGTAAGAGAAAAAAGTAAATGACTGCCTACTCATTCCTCAACAGATCAGATGGTTTCTGACTTCTGAAAGTGGTTTCTGACTTCAGAGACTCACAAACATGGGGTAGAGCTGCTACTGGCTCTCCCTGTGCCCAGCCGCTCATGAAGCACCCGGGAGGGATGGCGAGTTCCTAGCCCTGGCCCGCCACCCCAAGCAGAGTCTTGCAATAAGCCAGATGACACCCCACTCCATGAGGGTCTCCATTTTCCACATCTGGACTTCCCCCTCGTCAGAACTCCACCCAGCAGACCAGCCTATCACAGCCTGGCTCACTTGCGGCTGCTTGCGGGCATGCGGTTCATCAATAAATGCTGGATTTAGAGATGACTACAAGAGTATGCTACCCGCATGGTAGTCCTGAGTTAAATATGACATAGTAATGTGATGTCTAGCCTGGCAAGCTACCCGTGTTGTATTTGTTATGCCAAATTCCAGTAACAATTATAGACCTCATTCCCATGACCTGATGGAATGGTTTGAGGCTCTTTATGTTCCTGGAGGTGCCCTTGGGCTCTACTTTCATGAGACAGGACATATGGAGCTGTTACTGGTGCCCGCTCGAGCAAATCGCTCATGAACGGGAAGACACTGATACAGTGATACTCATTCTTCAACAGATCAGATGGTTTCTGACTTCTGCTTTCAAGTCACAGAGCTCTCACTGAATTGTCCAACGAACAGAAAAATTAAAATATTTTGGTTGGATCACTAAGGAATTTGGGACTATAAATATTTCCCCAAAATGGGAGATATTGATAAAGAAATATTTAATCTTCATGCGTTTAAATGAAGATTTTTTTTATAGACCTGACAAAAGAACACAAAATAGGAATGACATTGATACTAGACTTTGGTTCTTTGTAGGCATGTTATGAATATGAAAGCAAAAGCTCATATCATCAACTTTAGTTTTAAAAATTTATTCTTGGTTTTGAGCCACACTGAGCAGTGACCAGGGCTTGCTCTGGCTCTGCTCAGGAACACTCCTCGAGGTGATGGGAGGAATCTTATGTGGTGTTGGGGATCAAGTACACGTGAGCTGCATGCAAGGAAGCTGACTTACCCACTTTACTAACTCTCTGGTTCATCAACATTCCTATCCCATTTCCCTTTTATGTTTAATACCAAATCTATAAGTTGTTTGATCAGCATTATACTTATGTATAAATAGTAATCAAAAGTTTATTATTTTAGTACTTGTGATTTAAGGTTACAGTGGAAACAGAGAGGTATGGTATTGCACTAGAAATGTCCAAACTGTATACTGGGGGAGTAGAATGTAAACTAATGTAAGCCAAAAAAGCATGGTAAAAAATCATCTCTTTTCTAGAAAACAGCTTTTTTTTTTTTTATAAATTAAACATTTTATTATACCACCGTGATATATACAATTACAACGTTGTTCATGTTTGGAGGTTTCGGTCACATAGTGTTCCAGCACCCGCCCTCCACCAGTGCCCATTTCCCACCACCAATGTCCCCAATTCCTTCCCCCTCCCATAGCCTGCCTAAACGGCAGGTTCTTTATCTCTTTTTTCCTCCCTCTCTCTCCCTTCCTTCTCCCTACACATTGTGGGTTGCACTACATACACTTGGAAACCATCCTGTGCATTTTTTAGCCTGTATTTAATGCTCAGTTCTATGTTGGTATCAGCCCTTTCGACATTTATTTGCACATGTTCCCTTCTTTGTCTTACTAGCCTCTGACTCCCTCACATTTGCAGTAATTTCCACTTTTGGTAAGACCACGTGATATATTTATGTCATGCAAATAAATGCAGTCATTCTATGTCTCTCTCTCCTTCTGACTAATTTCACTCAACATAATCCTTCCCATGTCTATCCATTTATAGGCAAATTTCATAACTTCATTTTTCCTAACAGCTGCATAGTATTGCATTGTGTAGATGTACCACAGTTTCTTTATCCAGTCATCAGTTCTTGGGCATACTGGTTGTTTCCAGGTTCTGGCTATTGTGAATAGTGCTGCTATGAACATAAAAGTGCGGATTGTGTTTCAGCTGTGTGTTTTTGGCTTCCCAGGGTATATTCCCAGGAGTGGAATGGCTGGGTCAAAGGGAGCTCAATTTCTAGTCTTTGGAGGAATGTCCATATTGTTTTCCAGAGAGGTTGTACAAGTCGACATTCCCACCAACAGTGTATGAGAGTCCCCTTTTCCCCACATCCACGCCAGCACTTGTTGCTTTTACCCTTTTGAATATGGGGCCAGTCTCTGTGGTGTGAGGTGATATCTCATTGTTGTTTTGATTTGCATCTCTCTGATGATTAGTGATAATGAGCATTTGTCATATGCCTTTTGGCCGTTCGAATTTCTTCCTTGTCAAAGTTTCTGTTCATCTCTTCTCCCCATTTTTTTATGGGGTTGGCTGTTAAGAAAACAGCGTTTTTGTTTTTGTTGTGGCACTGGGAATCCAACCCAGGTCCTCAGGAATGTAAGATATGTGCTCTGTCCCTGAACCACATCCCAGTCTAGTCAGTGAATTTTCAAATGAACCATAGTAACTGTCAAATCACTCTACTATTTAGGTTCTACTGGATACATTTTAAAAAGTGATGTAATTTATATCTTAAAATGCCAATTTTTATAATCCATTGCAAATTACATCTTTAAACATGACGATTTTCACGTCTACTAGAGTAGCATGCATTTCCTTTTATTTTCCCTCAAAATAGCATCAGTGTTGCATCAGCAAAACATTGACTAGGTAACTGATTTATAGTTCATAGTTTATAAACTCCAGTTTTATTGGCTGCAGCTACATTTGATCATCTACGAGACAAGTAAAGAGAAAAAATTCTCCTGTATCCTCAGAGGTGGTAGGAAAGAAAGTGAACCTGGCCACTGACTTCTTGTACTTCTGTACCTTTCCTCTGCCATCTGTTGGGCTTCATACCCATTT
>JAJIBD010013776.1:0-29366 GCA_021461705.1 Cryptotis parvus
GAGGTGACCGTGCAGCCCGCTGGCGATGCGTCCAGTGTAGACCTGAGTGAGTGTAGTCTGGGCTCAGTCAGCAGCATGCTCCCACCTCCTTTGCCTGTGAAATGGTGACGGGGTTCTCAGCAGCACTCTGGCTTCCTCAGACGTAAACTGCTGCATTCAGACCGCCTGAGTGAAGGGGCTGTAGACTCTGTGAGCTGGAGAGTGGCCGTGTGGACTGTGGGGTGCGGTGTCTGAGGAGCCCTGGGCGGCCAGGCCTCGCCAGGGGAGCCCTTCCCCAGCGGTGGTGTCTGCATCTGAGACACTAGCCCAGAGCTGTGCTCTGCAGTTAGGGTTGCAGCACCCCAGTCTCCACTGGTCTTTTTTTTTTGGGTCACACCGGCGACTCTTAGGGGTTAACCTTGGTTCTTTCACTGAGGAATTAGTCCTGGAGGTGCTTGGATCAAACCTGGCTGTCTCAGGCAAGGCAAATACCCTCCCAGCTGTGCTATTGCTCCAACCCCAGAGCTGTTAATTATTTTGTTTGTTTTTGGCCACACCTGGTGATGCTCAGGGGTTTTCTCATGGCTCTGTGCTCAGGGGTTGTTCCTGGTGGGGCTCAGGGAATCGAATGGGGTGCCTGGGGTACCGGGGATCAGGCTCAGTCGCCCCTGTGCAAGGGAAGCACCCTACCTGCTGTGCTCTCTGTCTCTGACCCCCTCTCCTTGGATGGGACACAGGTGAAAATTAGCAATAATACAGTAGTAATGAAAAGGATGAATAAGGAATCGCATAATTGCATTGATACAAGTGGGAATCTTGGGGGCCGCAAGCGATAGCCCAGCAGGTAGGGCGTTTCCTTTGTACGCAGCCCGCCCATGCCGGCCGGGTTCGATCCCCAGCATCCCATATGGTCCCCTGAGCAACACCAGGAGTAAACCCTGAGCATCGCTGGGTGTGACCCAAAACCGCCAGGAGTGGTTCCTGAGTGCAGACCCAGGAGCAACCCCTGAGCATTGCCGGGTGTGACCCAAAAAGCAAAAAAAAAAAACAAACAAAAAAAACAAACAAGTGGGGATCTTGTTACTCAGAGGGACCATCAGCTGTTCAGGTGCCCCACCAGTGTTTGGAAGCATCTTCTAGGTCCAAGTTGAGTGGGTTTTTTTTTGTTTGTTTGTTTGTTTGTTTTTTGTTTTTTTTTTTTTTTTAAACTTTTGGGCCACACCCATTGGTGGTCAGGGTTAACTCCTGGCTCTGTGCTCAGGAATCATTCCTGGTGGTGCTTGGCGGATTTTGGATGCTGGGGATCGAGCCCAGGTTGTCCGTGTACAGGGCAAAAGCCCTTCCCGCTGCACTATTGGCTCCTTTCGGTCCAGCTTTTTTTGGGGTGGGGGACGGGAACCAAAGCAGACTTCAGACCCATGTTTGTAAAGGTCAAACCTGACTTTTCATTTTGCTTCTGCTTTAGCACATTTTCCATCCCTGTCGGAATCAGTCTTTTGAGCCTTGGTGCAGAATCATGAGAAATGTCCATAGCGGCCAAGCGGGCGGGGAAGACAGACCCGAGGACCGGTGTGAAGGGCGGGCGGCCCTGGGCACATGCCGCTCGGTGAGCCGCTGTTCTGCTCTCCAGGGTCCGAGGAGGTGGCCAGTGAGGACCTGGAGCCTAGCGAGGAGCTAGAGCAGCCTGGGTGTGAGGACACGCTGGAGGACAGCCTGAGTGACCACGGACAGTGAGGTTCTGGACGTGGTGTCCAGCGAGGAGCTCGATGTCTGTAGTGAAGAGGAGCTGAGTGAAGGCTGTAGCCTGGGCTGGGGCGAGCTGCCCAGCGAGGAGCTGGAGCTCATCTCCAGCGAGGACGGGCTCAGTGAGGAGTGTGAGGAGCTGCTGAGCGAGGAGGAGTGTGGCGGGCCTGAGTACTGCGGCCCCCCCTGCCCCGCTGTGCCCCCGCACCAGCACCCCTGTCCCTAGTGTGAGCGAGCATGTCTGCGCCGCAATAAAGCGTTTCCACCCCGTGACTCGCTGTCACACTTGGTAGCCAGTTCTGCACACAGGACAGCAGGGATGGGGATCCCCGGGCCACCAGCCCAGAAGGGGGGGTGAATGAAGGTGGCCTGGGGCGTCAGCGTGGCAGCCCACGGGGGCAGGCCTGACTGGCAGTGAGGGTACCGCCGTCACGCGTGTCTGGCTTCTGGTGCGGGATCCCTGTGAGGCGGCAGCATGCGGGCATCGTGTCCTGCCGCTGTGCTCGCAAGCCCACAGCCCCTGTTCTTTTACTCACCAGGGCCCTCTTCCAAGTCCAGCTCAGCCTGGAGCCAGGGGTGGGAGCCCAACTCGGGCGGGGTGGGTGGGAGGTGATGTTTGTGGCTGGGGGGTACAATTCAGCCTTTTGTCCTCTGCCTTAAGAGAATTACCTCCACAGTTGAGAAGCAGCAGATTCTGAAAGGGAAAATCTGAGCAATCCTTACAGAATTACCATTCTATGAGAAAAGGATGAAACAGCTGGAGAGGACCAACTGGTTGGTCACTTCAGCTTCGGCGCTAGTGTGCCCTCACTGCTGCTGGGCCGCTCTGCCCTGCTCCGTCCACACAGGAAGCTGAATGGACATGCGGGCTCGCTGTCCCTGTAGACTTAGTCTCATGTACCTGCAGCTACAAAGGCAGGCCCTGGAGGATGCGGAGACCTGGTAAGTGTCCCCACACCCAAGGGACCCTGATGGCTATCAGCTTCAGTCCCCTCCCACCTCCCTCCAGGCCCACGCACTGCCCAGCTGGCTGGGTGCAAGACACCTGCCTTTACCCTTGGCCCCTTCAGTTTTTTCCTCTCCTATTTATTTGTGTGTGAAGCAAGGTTGCTTTTATCAAAGCTTTGAAAGGTGAGGTATGGGAGGAATCTCTGCTCAAGAAAACACGAAGTGAAAGCAAAGCAAGAGGTTTATGTTTGCGGGAGAATGCCCACCTGAAGAGACTTTTCAGTGGGTCTTTATGCTTTTGAGGTCACTGTTACGTGCGCTGCAATTTCCTGTGTCCATGTCGGTCCCCTTTTTTTGTGTTTGTGGCTCACCCATACTTGGATATGGGGGTTGATCAGGAGCTGAATGGGGGCGGGGCCAGTGAGCAGAGGTGCATGGAGGCCAGGTCCAAGCTTCTGCCGACCCCAGGCCACTACACCTCCTTGCTGCTAGGCGGGGTCCAGTTTTTTTTTTTTTTTTTTTTTGCTTTTTTTGGTCACACCCGGCAATGCTCAGGGGCTACTCCTGGCTCTGCACTCAGGAATTACTCCTGGCGGTGCTCGGGGGACCATATGGGATGCCAGGGATCAAACCCAGGCCGGCATGAGCCAGCGGCGTGCAAGGCAAACGTCCCACCCGCTGGGCTATCGGCTCCGGCCCCTGGGGTCCAGTTTTTGGGTCCAGTCTGCTCTTGGGGTGGATTTGCTGCCTTTTTTTTTTTTTTTTGGGTCACACCCGGCAATGCTCAGGGGTTTCTCCTGGCTCTGCACTCAGGAATTACTCCTGGTGGTGCTGGGGGACCATATGGGATGCCGGGAATCGAACCCAGGCTGGCCAGCCAGCGTGCAAGGTAAATGCCCTACCCGCTGGGCTATCGCTCCGGCCCCTGCTGCCCATTTTTTTTCTGCCTACTGATGTCATGGGCCCCATCTCATGAAGGGGTGCCTGTGCCCCAGAGCCTCCTCCCCACAGCTCACGTGCTGTGGCTGTGTGCTCCTCTGCTCCTGTTTCATTTACTTCTCTCCTGCGGTGATTTCTACTTGTGTGTCTTGTGTATGTAGGTGTTCATTTATTTATTTTGGGGTCACACCCAGCAGTGCTCAGTCTTCATCAGACTCGGAGCTCAAGGATCACTCCTGGCAGGGCTTGGGAAAACCATGTTTGGTGCTGGGGGATCAAACGCTGGTCTAGTGTGCGCCAGGGCAAGTGCCCTCCTGACCCCCACCCAGAATTATGTCTGCATTTGGGGGGTGTGTGCCGTGTCTGGTGCTGGGGGCCAACTGAAAGCTGAGTGGGGTTGGAACCAGGTTTGACTAAGCCTTGACTTAAGCGAGTGACTAAGCCTCTGATCCCTAGGATTCTGTGTGGATGCAGCTCACTTCTCACAGATGCCTGCTTTTGTGGGGGCACATATCCCGCTGTACTGGCTCTCTGGATCATTCGGGTAGGCTCAGGGAGCCTGTTGGGTGCTGGGGTTGAACCAGGTGTCCTACTTGCGGTACCGTCTCTGTGGCCTGTTGTCTGGGCTTGCAGCCCTGCCTGCCCTGCCTGCGCTGGGGGTGAGTTGGCTCCTCTGCCTGGGCTTCTGGCTCTTAGCAGGAAAAGTGAGGGTCTGGATCGAAACATCACATTTCTTGAGGCTTTTTGTAGACCTCTGCAAATGTGCATTTGTGCTGTCGTTCATGCAGTTGAGTTCTCTGTTCTTGTGGTAAGTTTGACATTGTCCCTCAGCCGCAGTTCAGTATCATGGACCCTTCGCCTGTTTAGTACTGCTGAGAGTGGTAAGGCGGTGAGAGAGAGTCGTTGTGGCTGTCTGTGCCTGTGTGTCCGAAGCCCCGCTTCAGGGGTTTGTTCTGGAGCACACGTGACCGTCCTTCGTGCTGACTCCAACTTCAGGGTGGTCCCGGATGGTCCAGGTGGTGCTTGTGGACCTTCTGAGTACTGGGGAATGACCAGGACTGACTGCATGCAGGCTACATGCCCTACGTGTTCCCTCTCCGGCTCCAGTGGGGGGGAAAATGTTTTTACAGTTTAAGATGGCCCACCTTGGGGCCAGAGAGATGGTCTAGACGAGAGGGCGTTTGCCTTTCATGTGGCCAACCCGGGTGTGATTCCCGGCATCCCATATGGTCCCCTGAGCACTGCCAGGAGTAAGTCCTGAGTGCAGAGTCAGGGGTAACCCCTCAGCATTGCTGAGTGGGACCAAAAAAAAAAAATAACATAAATAAGATGACCTGCCTTAAAGTCACTGTTAGGTTGATAGTTTTTCTTTTCCTCTTATTTTTGTTTATGGGCCACACACACTAGCTTAATTTCAGGGGCTGTTGCTGTTCCTCTTTCTGATCCTAAGTGATCCTGATGGTGATCACAGCAAAGGTCTCACCCCTGAGTATCATCAGAGTGTATGCTCAGGGGCCACATGGTATCCACTGCATGCAGAGAAAGTGCCTTCTCTGCTTTATTATCCAACCCTGGAGTTTTATTGTTTTGTAAATAGAAGCTTGTGATTAGTATTATCAGAAGAGAAAACAGGTTCCGCCTATTCCTGCAAGTGTCAGGAATTACATCACTTGATTTTGGAAACTGAGCAGTTCACCGGCTGCAGAGCTTTCATCACTGAACCATCCGACATTTGGCCCACTTAGCGTGGAGAGTGTCTGCTGTGCTCAGTCAGCTCTCTCCGACAGTCTACGTCAGCCTCCAACGACGGCTGTGCAGAGTTTCATTTCACCCAGAGAGGCCATGGGAAAGTTACTCTGAATACTGTTAACTAATTCCTGCCAGAGGAGGATGGGCCTCTGTCTATCCCAGAGGAGCCCGGATGTGGCCTGTGTCTATCCCAGAGGCGCCGGGATGTGGCCCGTGTCTATCCCACAGGCGCCCAGATGTGGCCTGTGTCTATCCCAGAGGAGCACGGATGTGACCCGTGTCTATCCCAGAGGAGCCCAGATGTGGCCTGTGTCTGTCCCAAAGGAGCCTGGATGTGGCCCGTGTCTATCCCAGAGGCGCCTGGATGTGGCCCCTGTCCCAGAGGCGCCCCGGATGTGGTCCGTGTCTGTCCCAGAGGAGCCCGGATGTGGCCGTGTCTATCCCAGAGGCGCCCGGATGTGGCCCGTGTCTGTCCTAGAGGAGCCCGGATGTGGCCCGTGTCTAACCCCAGAGGGGCCCGGATGTGGCCCGTGTCTGTCCCAGAGGAGCCCGGATGTGGCCCGTGTCTAACCCAGAGGAGCACGGATGTGGCCCGTGTCTGTCCCAGAGGAGCCCGGATGTGGCCGTGTCTATCCCAGAGGAGCCCGGATGTGGCCCGTGTCTATCCCAAAGGAGCCCGGATGTGGCCCTTGTCTTTACCAGAGGAGCCGGATGTTGCCCGTGTCTATCCCAGAGGCGCCCGGATGTGGCCCGTGTCTGTCCCAGAGGAGCCCGGATGTGGCCCGTGTCTAACCCAGAGGAGCCTGGATGTGGCCCATGTCTAACCCAGAGGAGCCCGGATGTGGCCCGTGTCTAACCCAGAGGAGCCCGGATGTGGCCCGTTGTCTATCCCAGAGGCGCCCGGATGTGGCCCGTGTCTGTCCCAGAGGAGCCCGGATGTGGCCCATGTCTGTCCCAGAGGAGCCCGGATGTGGCCCATGTCTGTCCCAGAGGAGCCAGGATGTGGCCTGTGTCTATGCCAGAGGCGCCAGGATGTGGCCCGTGTCTGTCCCAGAGGAGCCCGGATGTGGCCCATGTCTGTCCCAGAGGAGCCAGGATGTGGCCTGTGTCTATGCCAGAGGCGCCAGGATGTGGCCCGTGTCTGTCCCAGAGGAGCCCGGATGCCCGTGTCAAACCCAGAGGAGCCGGTGTGGCCCACTAACCGGAGCCGGGCCGGGCTAACCCAGACGATGTGGCCCGTGTCTATCCCAGAGGCGCCCGGATGTGGCCCATGTCTGTCCCAGAGGAGCCAGGATGTGCCTGTGTCTATCCCAGAGGCGCCCGGATGTGGCCGTGTCTGTCCCAGAGGAGCCTGGATGTGGCCCGTGTCTGTCCCAGAGGAGCCAGGATGTGGCCTGTGTCTATCCCAGAGGCCCAGATGGGCCCGTGTCTATCCCAGAGGCGCCCAGATGTGCCCCCTGTCTTCCCAGAGTGCTGGAGCTGTCCTTCCTCTACTCAGCCTCTTCTCTCCATACTCCACAAGCTTGTTCCTCGCACGGTTGGTAGAGTAAAAAATACTGAAGATACCGAAAAATTCAATCTACTATTAATTTCTAAAATACATGTATATATGTGATGTCATCTTTTCTCACCTCAGAGAAAATACAGAAAATGCTGGTTCTGGAAGATCTGCAGGGGACAGCCTTTGTATCATTCTCAGGTCCTCATTATCAGATGCTGTCTTTAGCCAGAATCTTTCCCTTGTGGGCGCCAGCTGTGCTCTGAGGCTGCTCCTTCCTGGGCTGCGCATCCCTGCTTCCTGCTCCTCCAGCTGGATTTTCCTCGCCCTCCTGACTAGTAGAAAGCACAATGACTGGAGGGATCTACAGGGAGCATATGGGGACTGGACTGATGATGCAGTGGAAGCTTCTGCCCTGCACACAGCTGAGCGTCCGTAGGGTCCACTGACTAGTTCTGGCTAGGTGTGGCCCCCAAACAGAAAGAAATTGCGGTGGGGCTCATCTTTTGTATCCGTGACAAAAGAAAGAGGCGGTAGGCATGCGCAGAGAATGGAAGTGGCAGCTGAGCAAAGAGCAGCTCAGTTTAGGGCAGGTTCAGCACCTAGCAGTGCCGACCCAGGCAGCCACTGTAAGGCAGGTGCCTTCCCTCCGTGTTGTTCTCGGACCCGAGGTTCCAGGTTTACTGGACTTCCTGCTCCTTGATCCTGTATTAGGGGAAACAAAAACCACTCAGTCCCTGCTCTCCCATCCGTCTCCTGGAAGAGAACAAGCAGTACCCTCAGGGGTGCCTGAACACCCTGTTAGTGCCCCGATTCTTCACCCCAGGGACTGGCATGGTTGCAGACTTGGTAAAGCCAGCTGTGCAGGCAGGGACTGTTGGCACACAGAATTCGGGAGAATTAGGGTGCGGGTTGACTAGAGTGGGTTTTATTTGGACAGAGTAACATGGCTGGGAAATTCGCTATTACGGAAACTTTAGGCAGGGTTTATGGTTATTTTCTTTCTCCCTCTGTTCTGACTTGTAACATTGTGACAAGGGGATGAATAAACTTCTTTTGATTATTTTGTGTTTTGGGGGGCCACACACAGCCTGCAGTGCTCCCCGAGATCCTGTGTGTTCCGCAGTGACTCCTGGTGGTGCCAGGGGGGAGCAAGGGGCGTTAATCTCCTGTTCCTCCAGTCTCTCATCTGGTGTCCTTGTGTTTTTCCTGTGGAACAGGTTGGCAGAGGAGAGAGAAAGGACTGGCTTGCAGTATTGGTACATTTGGGGTTTAGAGTCTTCGCAGACACGGGGGCCTCGTTAGGGAGCTGACTTGGAGCTGCGCCTGGGCTCTTCTGCAGCAGCGCTGCCTCCTGAGAGGCCTTCCGCCTCTTTCCTCCCCCTGTGCAGAACACGCCCCTGCTCTGTCAGCCCACGCTGCCTCAGCATCTGCGCACACCATGTTGATAGCAACGGCCAGAGCTGGCCCAGGCGCAGTGCCTTGCTCCCTGTCACGTTGCTCCTAACTCCCAGTCGGTGCTTGATTTCCGGCTAGCACTCAGTTTGAACAGTATCAGTCTGCCTTGCCCGTGTTTTCCCTTAGAAAGACGGCGCTCATTCTGTGCAGCTATGCCAGGCGCCTCTCTCCCTCACTGCCGTCCCACCTTGCAGGAGTCATAGGCGTTTCCTGGAAAAGCACTGAGTTTCGTGAAACTGCAGTGATTCTCTCCTGTTGTTTGTGTGCTGTTTGGGCCACGTTTGGTGGTGCTCAGGGCTGATCTTGTCTCTGTGTTCAGGGATCACTCCTGGTGCCATGGAGGACTGTGTGGGGTGTCAGGATTAAATCTGGGTCTGCTGCATGCAAGGCAGATGCCCTCCCTGCTGTACTATCTCTCCAGCCCCTGCCCTGTAACTTTTGTTTTTTTTTTTGTTTTGTTTTTGTTTTTTTTTTTTTTTTGCTTTTTGGGTCACCCAGCAATGCTCAGGGTTTCTCCTGGCTCTGTTGCCTGCAGGCAGCCCCCGCTGGACTATCGCTCCAGCTGCCTTGTAACTTATTTTTTCTTATGCTTTTTTGGGTCACACCCGGCAGTGCTCAAGGGTTACTCCTGACTAGCACTCAGGAATTACTCCTGACGCTGCTTGGGGGACCATATGGGATGCCGGAGATAGAACCTGGGTCAGCAGTGTGCAAGGCAAATACCCTACCCGCTGGACTATGACTCTGGCCCCTGCCTTGTAACTTTTTTTTTTTTTTTTTTTTGCTTTTTTGGGTCACACCCAGCGACGCTCAGGGGTTACTCCTGGCTCTGCACTCAGGGGTTACTCCTGGCAGTGCTCGGGGGACCATATGGGATGCGGGGATCGAACCTGGGCCAGCACAGGCCAGCCACGTGCAAGGCAAACGCCCTACCAGCTGGGCTATCGCTCTGGCCCCCGCCCGGCCTTGTAACTTTTAAAGAAAAATTTTATGACCATATGTTCTTAGTGTTTATCATTCTTCTCCCCCTTCCCCCAACACAGTCCAGCCCAGCATGTTAATGTTTTGTTTTTTTTTGCCTTTTTTTGGGTCATGCCTGGGGATGCTCAGAGGTTACTCCTGGCTTTGCACTCAAAATTACTCCAGGCAGTGCTCAGGGGGTGCCAGGGATTGAACTTGGGTTGGTCATGTGTAAGGCAGATACCCTCCCCACTGTGCTGTCACTCTGGTCCCCATGTTGGGATGATGTTTTTATTTTTAGGAATAGTTTATCTTTTAATATGATGTGTACTTGGTACTAACAGTTTTCTATTAGATGCATGATTTTATTTGCAGTGAATATTTCAGATTTGGTTTTGGTGGACCCTTTATAAAAGTTTTGAGATAGCGAGCATTCAGGGATATCAAAGGAATATTCTCTGCTCCCCACTGTTTTTGGACCATACCCAGTGCTTAGGGCTTACCCTCTGATTGTCCCGGGATCAGCATGTGCAGCAAAAGGAATTCATAAAACATGGTTTAAAATTGCCACCTGTGTAAAACACGGAGATCATATAAGGGGTAAGGGGAAAACTTAAGAACAAGTCAGAAAAGGAATTGCTACCTCTGAGTTCTTCCCTCTGTAGGCGGTGGGCTCCATGGGACTCGGATGGAACTCAGGTTGGCTCTGAAAAGGCGGCGCCTACCCCTGTACTGGCCTTGCACTATAGCTGTAGCTGCATTGAAAGGACATCAGATAGGTTGTGAATGTTCTTCATCCAGTTCTGTCGACATCTACGTGAATATTTATAGCTCTGATTTCTTGTTCCTAATGAAACACTGTTATAAGGGATTCACGCATTTCCCTGTTTCAGCTCTTCCATAGAATGGCTCATGAATAAAGCAGCTGTCTGATGTGCTTATCTTTACAGAAGACCCATTTGAGGACTTTTTTGGGACTCGTCGGGGCCCTCGTGGAAGCAGGAGCCGAGGCACAGGGTCGTTCTTCTCTGCCTTTGGTGGATTTCCGTCCTTCGGGGGTGGATTCTCTTCCTTTGATACAGGTATTACGTTCTTGGTGTAAATCTCTATCGGAAATCATTGCTGATCAAAAGTATTGTTAGAGCAGTTTGAATTCTGTTCTTCTGAGTTGGACACCTTTTTTTTGTTTTTTTTTTTTTGGGGGGTCACACCCCGGCGATGCTCAGGGGTTACTCCTGGCTCTTTGCTCAGGAATTTCTCCTGGCGATGCTCGGGGAACCATATGGGGATGGGATGCCGGGGATCGAACCCGGGCCAGCACAGGCCGGCCGCGTGCAAGGCAAGCGCCCTACCCACTGGGCTATCGCTCCGGCCCCTGAGTTGGACACTTTGTAGACCTGAATGGCTTTGTTAGATTCCCCCAGCTGTGTTCAGGAGCCCTCTGGCGTGTCTGGTGCCATGTGTGTATGTGTGCTGGGATCAGGCTGAAGCAGTCTGCATGCGGACAAACATGCCAGCCTGTCCTCTCTGCCCTGAAATGGTGCTGTGTGGCTGTTCTGCTCACATCAGAATTTTTGCTGGGCGTTTGTGTTGGTACTCTACCTGGAAGTGCTCAGACCTTCCTGGCTCTGTGCTCAGGGATCACTCTCGCTGGTGCTCCAGGAGACTGCGTATATGGTGGGGATTGAACTGGAGTCAGCCGTGCGCAAGGCAAGCACTTTGAACCTCTTTACTATCTTGCCTGCCAGTTTATTTTTTAAAATGTCTTTTTTGGGGGCTGGAGTGATAGCACAGTGGGTAGGTGTTTGCCTTGCACGCGGCCGACCTGGGTTCAAACCCTGGCATCCCATATGGTCCCCCGAGCACAGCCAGGAGCGGTTCCTGAGTGCAGTGCCAGGAGTAACCCCTGATCATTGCCGGGTGAGACCCAAAAAGGAAAAAATAAAAAAGCCCTTTTGGGCCAGAGCACAGTGGGGAGGGTGTTTGCCTTGCATGTGGCTGACCTGGGTTCAATCCCAGGCATCCCCATATGGTCCCCTGAGCACCACTGGGAGTAATTCCTGAGTGTAGAGCCAGGAGTAACCCCCTGAGCAGTGCTGGGTGTGACCCCCAAAAAAATAAAAGTCTTTCCAGCCCTGCCAGGTTTTTTTTTTTTGGCTTTTTTTTTTTTCTTTTTCCCAAATTTTATTACACCATTTTAGACATACAATTGCAAGATGCTCATGTAGAGTTTTGGTTCCACAGTGTTCCAACACCCATCTCTCCACCCAAACCCATCTCCCATCACCAATGTCCCCACCGCCCTCCCCCTCCCACACCTCAACTACTTGGCTGGTTCTGTATGTCTTTTCTCTCCCTCTCTATCTCTTCCTCCCGCCAAACTTTCCTGCACGTCGTAGAATGCAGTGCATTAAAGGACATTACTGCTTCCACTATTTTGATGGACTGCAGCGCCGGCCGCATGGCGGCTGTGCGACCTGGGCTTGAACTGGTTTTGCTCTGTTAATCTGGTCGTGAGGTAGTATCCCAGCGTCCGGACAGCGATGGTGGTGGCTAGTGTGGTGGGCGGAGTCTCATCCGGCTGCTTCCGGGACCCCCAGAGGTGATGGGCCCCCCTCCCAAAACCCATCTGTCCTCCTGGGAGCCCCATGGTCAGCTTAGCCTGGGGAAAGCGGAGTTCCAGCTTCCCCCAGCCGTGTCCGAGGCCCCGAATGCTATGGCTGGTCGCTCTAGGACAGCCTGCCAGTTTTATTATTTTTTTGGGGGTGGTCACACCCGGCAATGCTCAGGGGTTACTCCTGGCTCTGCACTTAGAAATTACTCCTGGCGGTTCTCAGGGAACCATATAGGGTGCCGGGAATCGAACCCAGGTTGGCCGCATTAGGCAAGCACCCTACCCGCTGTGCTATCACTCTGGCCCCCTGCCAGTAAGTTTTTAATGGGACACTGGGAAATGTAGAATGACCTGGTTTTCCATTCTGGGCGACACGGTTCATGGCAGCATTAACAGCCTGGAAGATTGGGGGGTGTTTTTTGGCACACATTTTGGACATTGAGACAGTTACAAACCTTTCATCAAACAAACCAAAGTTGGCAGCAGGTGGGCTTGCTTTACGGGAGTCAGGCTCTAATTGCTGGGGCCCACCTGCAGGCCGTCAGGAGCATTTGTCGTCTTTCTCAGGTTGTTTCTGCTTTCCCATGATTGAGATCTGGCTTCGGCCTGGGTCACAGGGAAGGGAGAGGGTGAACAGCGCTGAGGCTGCTCTGACTCTGAGCCACTCTGCCCTCTGTGCCAGGCCGCCTGTGGCAGCTTTGCTGCTGTTCCCCCACTCGGACCCATTAATTCCTGTGGGCTCTTGGCACGTGCTGGCCGTAGGCTCCTCCAGGCTGCAGAGGGAGGAGGAGGTTCAGCTGACGTTGGAATTGATGTCTCTACTGTTCCTGCAGGATTCACTTCGTTTGGGTCCCTTGGCCACGGGGGCCTGACGTCATTCTCCTCCTCGGCATTCGGTGGTAGTGGGATGGGCTCCTTCAAGTCTGTATCAACTTCTACGAAAATAGTCAACGGCAGAAAAATCACCACCAAGAGGTACAGTGTTTCCTTGTTCCTCCTTTCCACCTATGTGTCGGCACCAGCTGGTACCTGCCCTGATGGGAAGGACAGGTCTAGGCTCACCTGTCCACTCCCTGTCTGGGAGGGTCATTTGCTCTGTCTCCACTTAGTTTCTTTGTTAAACTTGGCCCTTGGCTCTGTTTGTCAGAAGAAATGTGCACCTAAGATCTTCCCTGATACACAGCACAGGGCCTGGGCCTTGTCGGAATGGCCCGATGTCCCAGGTGCCTGGGAACAGCCTTCCCTGGGTTGCTGTGTTTAGTGTTGACGTAGGAGATTAAACTTTGGCAAGAAACCTGCTTTGAGAAAGATTTATTGTCAACAGGTCGGCTCCGTGGTTTGTTCTGGTCTTTATTTACGGCAGGGGTGGCGCTGCATGTGGGCTGGAACCCAGGCTCCCCACCATCCCAGGCACATGCTGTACCACGGGTTCCTCCCTTCCCGTCTCAGCTGTACATGCCAGCCTCAGTGAGTGGGTTCATGGCTGCGTGTGTCAGCCGTGGCCCTGCAGTGTGTGTACACTTCAATAGAGCCCAGTGGTCACCGTTTCTCTCGTCCTGCAGAATTGTCGAGAATGGTCAGGAGAGAGTAGAAGTCGAAGAAGACGGCCAGCTCAAGTCCTTGACGATAAATGGTAAGGAGCAGCTGCTGCGCTCTGGATAACAAGTAGTTCAGCGCGCGGCGCTTGGCAGAAATGTTAACTATAACAAGCACCATTTGAGGATTAACAGGAACAGTTTTTTTGAAGATTTCAAACGAACTCGACTTTCAGTGTAACTATCTAATCTAAAGTATTTATAAACAGCTCATCGGAGCCCGATTTGTCATAGACTTTTAAGTTGATTGTTGGGACCACATAATAGGATTTTTTTTTTTTTTTTTTGTCTTTAAAATCGTTGTAAATCTCTGTATGCACTTTGCTTTTTTTATTAAACGTGATCCAAGGTGGCCGTGACTTTTTCATACACTAACACCAGCACGGACCTGCTTTCCATTGTGTTCAAACGTGAGCCAAGTAGTGTCAGCCTGCTGTGAAGTTAACGTTGCCAGGAGATCGTCCACGCAATAATTTCAGTTTTTCAGTATTTAGTAGTGAAAGATGTTAATACATTGTTGGTAACACATTTCTGGTTTAATATAAATTGAGGATGTCTTTCTAGATGTGCATGAATGCTGGCAATACAGCAAGTCTTGACAATTGTTTAAATATGTAATGTTAAGCTAGGTTTAAAAAGTAAAGTTGGTAAACTGGGTCTTTGTCATTTGCTTAAAAAAAAAAAAAAAAAAGAAAATAAATGCGAATGTGTTGGTGCATTCTTCCCCATGGGGCTGTGTGCCCTCCTGTGTCTGTGTGAGTTTGTGTCTGGGCCTTGGGCTGCTGCGGGGCTGCCCCTGCTGGTCAGTGTGGTGGTCGCTTAGTTGCTCTGCAGTGAGCTAGGGAGGGTGTGAAAACTTTCCCGGGTGCTGGATAATGGGCTGTTGGCGCGACCTTTTATTCCAGTGATGTTTCTCTGGAGAGAAGAATCTACAGTTCTTCACGCTGTGATCATTTTGTAGCTCAGAGCCGATGCGTGCTAGTGTCCCTCCAGGACTTAGCTGTAGGCGAGGAGTAAAGGTGGTCCCTCCAGTGAGCACCGTGGTGAGGAGGGCAGGACGCTGAGTGCAGCTTTCCTTGGGATTGTTCCGGCAGCATACCTGATCTTCGCAGAAACTTGTGTGTTGTCGTAAAAGGATTGTTTTTGTTTTTGGGGTGATCACACGACCTGTGCTCAGGGAGTCATGCGGTGCCAGGGGTGGGGTTCAGGCTCCTGCCCCCAGAGCCTGTGTGCCTCCTTCCTTTGAGCATTTCTTTCACCCAGGGTCTGGGTGTGTTAAAAATCCCTCGAAGCTGTAAAAGATGCCCTGGAGGCAGCGTAAGTATTCACCTTCAGAACCCGGGGGCGGCTTCTTTTGTGTCTGCTGTGCCGGGCCCGGGTAGGACATTGACTGAGGCGGGCTGGTGCATGTCCCTGCAAAACAGACTCCGCCACTGTGTCCATGGCCCCTTCTGCTCGAGCAGAGATGGGCGTCTTTGTTTTCCATGAGAAACTCCAGAAAACAGCTGGAGATTGTTGGGCTCACCTTTACTCATCAGCGGGTGGCGTGAGTCATGGAGACGAATGCTGAGGGCCCTTTGAGGTGGCAGGTAGGTCATGGGACACCTCCCTGGGAACACATCTCCAGCTGCCAAGGACTCTGCCAAGGGAAAACCTTTGCATCTGAGAAAGTGTCGGAGGAGGGTTTTGGTGCCAGGAGACCTGGTCGGTTTCTGTCTCTCTCTGTCTCTCTATCTCTCTGTCTCTGTCTGTCTCTCTCTGTCTCTCTCTCCCCCCTTCCTCCCTCCCTCATTCCCTCCCTCCCTCTCCCCCTCTCCCCTCTCCCTTTCTGTCTGCTACATCTAGCAATGCTCAGGGGTTCTCCTGACTCTGCACTCAGGAAATTACTCCTGGCGGTGCTTGGGGGACCATATAGGATACCAGGGATCGAACCTGGGTCAGCTGCGTGCAAGGTAAAAGCCCTATCCGCTGCACTATTGCTCTGGCTCCAAGACTCAGGTCCTTTTTTTTTTTTTTTTTTTTTTTTTTGCTTTTTTGGGTCACACCCGGCAATGCTCAGGGATTACTCCTGGCTCTGCACTCAGGGATTACTCCTGGCGGTGCTCGGGGGACCATATGGGATGCCGGGGATCGAACCGGGCCGGCATGGGCCGGCTGCGTGCAAGGCAAGCGCCCTACCGCTGGGCTATCGCCGGCCCCAGGTCTTTATCTGAGACCAGAGCCCAACCTAGGCCTGTACCTAAGACAGGACCCAATTAAAGTCTTTACTTGAGATCAGGACCCAGTAAGGCCTTTACGTGAAACCAAGCCCAATTAAGAACTTGACTGAGACCAGGGCCCAGTTAGGGCATTTACCGGAGACCAGGACCCAATCAAGGTCTACCTTAGACAAGGCCCAACCAAGTCCCTTTACCTGAGGCCAGAGCCCAATCTAGGTCTACTTAGCACAGGACCCAACCAAGGTCTTTTCCTTTTTAGCTCTCATCTGATTGTCTACACTTTTTTGTGCCTTTTTAATGATTTCTGTTTGGTTTTAGGACCACACCCAGTGGTCCCTAGGACTTAATCCTGACTGCTTAGGCATCCCCTGACAGGCTTGGGGACCACGTGCAGTGCAGGGAATCACACCGGTCAGTCACATGTAAAGCAAACACTCCCAGCTCTGCTATCATTCTGGCCCCATCTTTATGCCCTTTAAAAAAAAAAAAATACTATGACACCAATTTACAAAGTTGCTCATAATAGTTGTTTCAGGCATACATTATTCTAACACCAGTCCCACCATCAGTGTGACCTTCCCCTCCACCAATATCCCTAACTCCCCTCCTACCCCACATGCCTGTCCCCTTAGCTGGCAATAATAGTTACTTCGTATTGCTTCTAAGAAAATGGCAAATGGAATTACGAGGAAATGGATCAATAAGTGTTGGTGATGCTTGTTTTGTCTCACAATGGTGTCCTTGAAGTCGGATGGTGTTGATTGAGCCTTCATTAAACCTGTGCAAGGGTCCCCATCTAATGTGCTGGACTTGCTGGGCTGCCTTGTGGGTCTGGGAGGGGCTGTTCAGCAGCTTTGTAGCTGGACCTTGTATTTTTTAATGCCAGAGGGGTGGATGTCTGCCCACCTCCGTTCTGAGGACAGAGTTTTTCAGTTTGGAATTGATTTCACTGGGACCATTTGGTGGTTTGGTGGCTTGTTCCTTTGTGCCATTTAAAAGACCTGGGGCCGGAGCGATGGCCCAGCGGGTAGGGCGTTTTGCCTACCGCGGCCGGCCTGTGCCGGCCCGGGTTCGATCCCCCCGCATCCCATATGGTCCCCTGAGCACCGCCAGGAGTAATTCCTGAGTGCAGAACCAGGAGTAACCCCTGAGCATTGCCGGGTGTGACCCAAAAAGCAAAAAAAAAAAAAAAATAATAGATGCATAGATGGATGGACGGCCGGACTCTGGAAGAGGCACTGATGCCAGCATGCAGTGTCCTTTCCGTGCACAGGTGTGACATGGGCCCCTGGCAAGATCCATCTGCCCTCTGGCTCCCAGTTAGGGTGTTCATAGCGGGCGGGCCTGGCGCTATTCTGTTCATAGCAGCAGCCCCTCCTTAAGTGCAACTTACAACTTTTAATTTTCTCTGCCTGGGAGAAATTGGAGAATTGGTTTTATTTGATGTTTCTTAGCATGCTCCATGAAAGTTAACCACTCAGCACGTGAGTGCACACTGTCCTTGTTGCTAGCTCCAAAATCTGCACTTGGATACCTGCTAGTTCCAAAATCTGCACTTGGATACCTGGTGCTAAGGCAGTCGGAGGGACTTGTCTGGGGACGAGGTGGGAATAGGGGGAGACCGCCGTGCCGTGTCCACATAAGGGTCTGAGATCTGTGGCAGGCAGGCATGATGCATCCCTGTGGCCCTTCCTTATGAAGGAGAGGCCAGAGCCTTGATTCCAGTCTCTGTTGGGCTTTCAGTTATTTTGTCACTTAATAAAGAGCTTGAGCACTTGAATCCCGTTATTCATCGATTTGCTCGGCGGGCGCCAGTAACATTACCATTGGACCCTATCACGTGCCAGTGTAGTCCAATGGTTCTGGTTGATTCGAGAATATGAAGAGCCTCAAACCGTTAATAAAGAGGCTTAATGGCCCCCCCAATTATGTATCCTGGTCAGCCATGACGTAGCCGCAGCAAGCAGCAGCGATTTCCTGGGGCCGCACCCAGTGGGCAGGGCAGCTCAGGCTCATTGGCCGGCCTCCAGGCCTAGAGGCTGAGTCACGTGTGTGCGGGGTGTCCTGGTCAGATCATTGTTCTCCAGCCTCCTGTGCTCAGGGCTTAGCATCCTCCTCTGGAGCCTGCCCCCCAGGGACACTGGACTGTGTCCCCCTGCGCCTTCCCTGTCTGCCTTGCCCCTCCCGTGTGTGATGCTTCCTTGCTCTTTGAGCCCCAGGATGGAACACGGGTGTGCCCGGCGTGGCTGTGTTAGACCTTGTATCCGATTCCTGGTACTAGCAAAGCACTTTTTTTTTTTTTTTTTTGACACCACGTTTCACAGCCTGCTAAACACGGCAATTTATTCAAAGTTGGGTTTGTTTGTCCCAGAGGATTAATTTTTCTCTTAAAATAGAAGTTGGGCTGTGTGCGCCCTCCCAACCCGGCCGGTTGCTGTGTCCCCTGATGCAGTCGGGCTCTCGGGCATCCATGGAGACCAGCTCAAATAACTCACATTCCGCAGGAGGCCCTGGGGGCCGGGCTGCCAGCCACTCCCTCCCTGCTGGCGCTTGAGGCACTCCACCCTCCTGCAGCGCCCCTCACCACCTTTGTGCACGCCCGAGATGTGTCACAAGCGGCCAAACAGTGGCCGGCTCCCAGGCCTGAACCTCTTCTCTGGCCATGACTATGGGAGGACCATTTCCTTCGGCAGGTGTCCAGCGCGGCCTAGGAAACACCAGCATTGGCTGCCCCAACCCCCATGGGGGAACCAGGGGTCTCGTGGAGCCTAGGCTCCAGGGGGTTCTGAGAGAGCCACTGCGGCTGCCCCAGAACCTTGCGTTGGCTGGAAAGCTGCTGCCCTGCCCACCCCAGGCTCCTTCTCCCTTCCGAGCGGTCGCCCTCAGTGCCCCTGCAGCTGGCCAGTCCTCCCCCTCAGGCACTGACCCTGCCCTCCTGTCTCCAGGCTGCTGCTGTGCCTGGTTTCTAAGGACGCGTGGGCAGAATGCTTGCACAGGTGCCTGTGGGCGGGCCTGCGGGCACATGTGCCAGGCTCCTGGGCCCTGGCTGACCTCGGTGACCCCAGAGCACTGTGCTTGCTTCCTGCCCCGAATACTCAGGTGTTGCTGTCGCCTTCTGTGTGTGAATCAGGGCTCTGGGAGTTGTTTGAAGTTGAGTCCCACTTTCCAACCCCCAAGGGTGCCCGAGCCTCTGGCGCTGCGTGGAGCCTCTGCTGTGATCTGTCCTCCTCCAGGTGTCCTGTGTGGGACTGCTGCAGGGCCCATTTGCAAAAGACTGTTCAGGGGCTGTGCTAAGTGCCTGAACCATCACCGCTTTTCCCCCTCTCTGGGTCACACCTGGTGATGCTCAGGGGTTACTCATGGCTCTGCACTCAGGGTTAGTCCTGGTGGTGCTTGGGAGACCATATGGGTATGCCCAGGATGGAACCCAGGCTGGCCGCATGCAAGCCCTATCCGCTGTGCTATCGCTCCGCCCCCCCATCTCCTTGACTCTTCAAAAATGTTTCCCCCTTGGGGCCCACACCTGGCTGTGGAAGGGGTCACTCCTGGTGGTGCCAAGTCTCCTGCAGGCACTTGCCCAGCCTGGCCACTCTCACGCCAGCGCCCTCCCTACTCCCAGCCACCCCTGTGCCTGACACTGCCGCTGGCTTCCTCCACCTTTAACTCCCACCTGCCGATCAGAAAAAAGAGGCTGGTTTTGGGACTGTCCAGCCAAACTATTTTATTGAGGTTGTGATGGACTTGGCATGTTCCATTGTGGAGGGAGGGTTGGGCTGTTTCTGACTC
Organism: Cryptotis parvus; assembly: GCA_021461705.1. Classification (NCBI taxonomy): domain Eukaryota; kingdom Metazoa; phylum Chordata; class Mammalia; order Eulipotyphla; family Soricidae; genus Cryptotis; species Cryptotis parvus. The sequence continues at coordinate 19,489 of JAJIBD010013776.1, forward strand.
CTTGCTCAGGAGTGGCCACTGGTGGTGCTGGGAACCCAAAGGGGGACCAGATCCACTGTGGACACAAGACAGATGCCTTCCCTTGGGACTGCACTGTCCAGTTCCATCACATTTTGGGTTGGTGTCGGACCACACCCAGTGGTGGCATGGGGCCATTTACTGGTGGCTCAGGGTCATTCCTGAGTGCTGGGACTAGCTAGGTGCAGGCGTGAGTGCTGTAGCGGCTGGAAGGTCTCTTACAGTTCTGAGGCGGAGTGTGTGTCCTGCAGGCCCCTGCCTGTGTCACCTGCCCTCCTCCCCATGGCAAGGGCGCCTCGCCTTCCCTCGCTGTCACGGCTGCCCTTGAGTTCCCTGCTGACTCCTGGGTCTGCACCTCTGACAGCTTCCTCGGGACCATAGGGGCCCCCCACCCCCTGGGGGGGGGGGTTTTTGAGGGCCCCCCCCCCCCCGGGGGGGGGGGGGGGGCGGCCGCGCCCCCCCCCCCCCCCCGTCTGTCCTCCGTGTCACTCTGGTTTGCTGGGTTTCCTCTCCCATGTAGCCCTCTGCACGGCCCTTCCCGGCACCTAGGGAGACTTTTTCTTTTCTTCTTTCTCTGCTTTTTGGGTCACATTCGGCAACACTCAGGGGTTACTCCTGCAGTCAGGAATTATTCCTGGCAGTGCTCGGGGGACGCCATATGGGATGCTGGGGATCAAACCTGGGTTGGCTCAGGTTCAAGGCAAATGCCCGATCTGTGCTATCGCTCCAGTCCCCATGGAGGCTTTTCAAGTGGTGCAGTTTTCCAAGTCTATTAATGAATATCTAATTTTTTTTTTTTTTTTTTTTTGCTTTTTGGGTCACACCTGACGATGTTCAGGGGTTACTCTGGTTCTGCACTCAGGAATTACTCCTGGCAGTGCTTGGGGAACCTTATGGAATGCCGGGGATCGAACCCAGGTTGTCTGCATGCAAGGCAAACGCCCTTGCTGCTGTGCTATCGCTCCACCCAAAATATTTGCAGAGTTTTATTTTTTGTCTGTTTTGTGGCTCAGGACCTTCTGTGAAGCTGGACATTGAGCCTGAGTTGGCTGTGTGCAAGGCAAGCGCCCTCCCTCCAGTGGGATCACTGGCTCTAGGATATTTGCAGTCTCTTCACAAATGTAGACTTGGGGTGGGAGGATTTTTGGCTACACCCAGCATTGCTCAGGTGCTTTGGGACCTGCACCAGAGGGTCAGCAAGTGCCTCACCCTCTGCTGTTTCTGGCTCCACCAGTATACACTTTGGGGATGGGCTCCCGGGTGGTGCTTAGTGGCTATACCAGGCTCTGCTCAGGGAGCACTCCTGGCAGTCTTTGGCAGGGACAGTCTTGGGTGCTAGAATTGGGTTGTGGCACCCACAGCCTCTTGGTAAAGCATAGTACCCTAACTTTTGTCATATTTTTTTTCTGAGTCTCACAAATGTAAATTATTGAAATTACTTTTGAGTCCAACTTTTTTTTTTTTTTTTGGGTCACACCCAGCAATGCTCAGGGGTTACTCCCTGGCTCTGCACTCAGGAATTACTCCTGGCGGTGCTCGGGGGACCATATGGGATGCCGGGATAGAACCCGGGCCGGCACAGGCCGGCCGCGTGTGCAAGGCAAATGTCCTACCCACTGGGCTATCGCTCTGGCCCCTTGAATCCAACTTTTAAAAAAATTCAGATTTTTATTGCAGTTTTCGAATATCCAGCTTCTGTTCATTACTTTATCTTTGCTCATAACCAAGAAGTTACTCCTGGCTCTGCACTCAGGAATTACTCCTGGCGGTGCTCGGGCAACCATATGGGATGCCGGGGATTGAACCCGGGCCAGCACAGGCTGGCCGTGTGCCAGGCAAACACCCTGCCCGCTGGGCTATTGCTCCGCCCCTTAACCAAGAAGTATTCCATTGTGTATATGTACCAGTTTCTTTGTCCGGTCATCTGTACTTGTGTTGTTTACAGGTTTTTCACTATTGCGGATAGTGCTGCAGGGAACAAAGGGGTTAGAGAATGTCTTCGCCTCCGTTTTGATTCTGGGGCCCTGGGCCATACTCCTAGAAGTGATGAGACTGGGTCAAATGAACACTCAATTCCTTGTTTGTACTTTTTAAAAATTTTTTTTGCTTTTCGGGTCCCACCCAGCGATGTTCGGGGCTACTCCTGGCTCTGTGCTCAGGAATTACTCCTGGTAATCTTGGGGGACCATGCGGGGGTGAACGAGTCCCGTTCTCCCTGCATGCCAGCACTGGCTGTTCTTGCTCATGTGGATGTATGCCAGTCCCTGGGTGTGAAATGACGTCTCATTGTTGTCTTCATCTGCAGTTCCCTGGTGATCAGTGATGCAGAGCATGTTTTCATGTTCCTTTTGGCCATTTAGATATATATGTATATTTTTGCTTTTTGGGATATGGCTTGCGCTCAGGAATTACTCCTGGCAGTGCTGGGGGTGGAGGGGACCATATGGATGCCGGGATCGAACCGGGCTATCTCTGCATGCAAGGTAAACGCCCTACCTGCAGACTATTGTTTTGGCCTCTCCTTAGCCCTTCTTTTTAAAAAATGTTTTCCGGGGGCCGGAGTGATAGCACAGCAGGTAGGGCTTTTGCCTTGCTGCGGCTGACCCAGGTTCTATCCCCGGCATCCCACATGATCCCCCAAGCACCGCCAGGAGTAATTTCTGAGCGAAGAGCCAGGAGTAACCCCTGAGCATTGCCAGGTGTGACCCAAAAAGCAAAAACAAAACAAAAAACGCGATTTTGGGGTTGGAGCAATAGTACGGCGGGTGGGCGTTTGCCTTGCATGACCAACTTGGGTTCAGTCCCCATCTTACCATCGTCCCCAAGGGCCGCCAGGAGTAATTACTGAGCAAAGAGCCAGGAGTAATTCCTGAGCACCCCGGTATGACTCATAAAGAAAAAAAGAACCACTGTGATTTTATGACTGTACCCTAAACACCCAAATTTCATGACTATCTCTTCTTATGGCCAAGTAATATTCCACTGTGTATTTTTTTTTTTTTTTTTTTTTTGCTTTTTTGGGTCACACCCGGCGATGCTCAGGGGTTACTCCTGGCTCTGCACTCAGGAACTACCTGGCGGTGCTCACGGGACCATATGGGATGCTGGGGATCGAACCCAGGCCGGCACAGGCCGCCGCATGCAAGGCAAACGCCCTACCCGCTGGGCTATCGCTCCGGCCCCTCCACTGTGTATTATGTCCCACAGTTGGCTGTCCGGCTCTGTGCCCAGTCCTGGCCTCCGCCCAGTCCCCCGGCCTCCTGCAGCCTGGCCGCACCTTGCTGAGGTGTTGTGGCGGTCTCAGGTACCTATGGGAGAGTCAGGGCAGGAAGTGTTCTAGGAGGTCCCCAGGGCCTGGCTCGCCCTGACTGTTTCCTGCAGCCTCCTAGGGCAGCCGAGGCGGGCTTGGGGCGCTGAGGTACCTGCTGCCTCCTCTCCTTTTCAGACATGGCCATGCAGGACAGTGCCTGCTCTGGACCCTAGGGAGCACTGGGTGTGCTGGCCCAATGCCGTCCACTTCCGGGGCCTGTGCCAGCCACGGTCTCTGTACCATCTGCTCCGTGTGCTCCGCCCACCCAGGAGGGTGTCTGGCAGCTGCCCCAGGGCCCCACATGCCCACGCCTCTGACCTGCCCCCTGCCGTAGAGGGCCGGCACTAGTGCTCCTAGGAGCAGGACCTGGACCACCCTGGCCTGGCCTCAGTCTCCCTGCTCGCTGTGTGCTCAGCATCTCGCTGGCTCCTGCCTGACCTGCGGCCCTGTTTCCCTGCTCATCCTCCATCAGGTGTCCTGATGGGTGAGTGAGTCACTCTGGGAGACGCCCCTGGGCTTGGCGTCCCGTCCCGCCCATTGCTGAAGCACGGCTGCCTGCTTGCCCACAAGCTGCTGGCCCCTTTCTTCCTGCCCTAGTGCTCCAAGCTGCGCTTCTGGCCTCTTCCTGTCCCCATCCCTGTTTGCATGTGTCCTCTGGCAGTTCCCTGAGAAACAACAGGGTGCTTGTTGCCATTCTGTGCCTGGCACAAATCAGGCGAGATACTGAACCTTCTTCATCCAACACATTTTTTTTTTTTGGTATTTTGGGTCACACCCAGTGATGCTCAGGGTTACTCCTGGCTCCGCGCTCAGGAATCACTCCTGGCACTGCATGGGGACCATATGGGATGCCGGGGATCGAACCCAGGTTGGCTGCGCGCAAGGCAAACGCCCTACCCGCTGGGTTATCGCTCTGGCTCCCCAACACACATGTTTGGGGTGTCTGAGTGACCTCAGGTTGCTTTATGGTTTCCATGATTCTCCCAAAAAGAGAAAAGGGGGAAAAGTCATGGCTGAAACTTCTGGACGGTGTGTATTTGGGGAAGTGATTTGGTTTCTTTTTTTTTAATCAGATTCACAGTTACAAGGTTGTTCATGGTTGGGATTCAGTCAGTGATGCAGTTTTTGTCTCTGAAGTTTGTTTTCCTGTGCGTTGTGTTGGCCAGCCTGCTCCTTCCTCTATTTTTTTTTTTGGGGTCACACCCAGCAATGCTCAGGGGGTTCTCCTGGCTCTGCACTCAGGAATCACTCCTGGCGGTGCTCGGGGACCATATGGGATGCCCGGGATCGAACCCAGGCTGGTTTGGGCCTGCCACATGCAAGGCAAATGCCCTACCTGCTGGGCTATCGCTCCGGCCCCTCCTTTCTCCATTTGGGGAACTATCTCGAGCACTGGACGTCACAGGGCCGAGGGAAGAGCTGCTGGAACATTGTTCTCATAGCTTTCTTCTGAGTCCGCTCTGTCCTGGCAGTCATTAAGTTTTGCTTAACTAATAGCCAGACTATTTTCTGGTATATTTAGCCTCTCATTCTGGAACTGCAGTTTGTTTTGTTTTTGTTTTTGGGGTCACACCCAGCGATGCTCAGGGCTGACTTGGCTCTGCACTGAGAAATCACTCCTGCTGGGTGTCAGCGATCAAACCTGGGCCGGCTGCATGCCAGGCAAATGCCCTACCTGCGGTGTCTCCTGTAACCTAGAGTGGACTGTGTCAGTGTGGACCACATGGGTCAGACCACATGTGGACTGTGTCCGTGTGGACCATGTTGTGTCAGTGTGGACTGTGTGTCACTGTGGATCGAGTGTGTCAGTGTGGGCTCACTGTGGACTGAGTGTGTCAGTGTGAACCACATGTGTCAGTGTGGACCATGTTGTATCAGTGTGGACTGTGTCAGTGTGGACTCACTGTGGACTGAGTGTGTCAATGTGGACCACATGTGTCAGTGTGGACCGTGTCTGTCAGTGTGGACCATGTTGTATCAGTGTGGACTGTCAGTGTGGACTAATTGTCAGTGTGGACCGAGTGTCAGTTTGGACCGAGTGTGTCAATGTGGACCACATGTGTTAGTGTGGACCATGTTGTATCAGTGTGGACTGTCAGTGTGGACCATGTCTGTCAGTGTGGACTAAAAGTGTCAGTGTGGACTGAGTGTGTCAGTGGACCGAGTGTGTCAGTGTGGCCCATGTGTTTTTGTATCAGTGTGGACTGTCTCAGTGTGGACCGAGTGTGTCAGTGTGGACCACATGTGTCAGCATGGACTACTGTGTATGTCAATGGGGACCATGTTGTGTCAGTGTGGACTGTGTCAGTGTGGATGCTGTTGCCCTGACTCACTGGTGGGGAGTGGCAGAGTGAGCCCACACTGGCAGTTTTCTGTGGCTGGTAGAACCAGCTGTTTCCTTCTGTGCACTACCTTACCAGGGTCCGACTCGGCTAAACTCGTATTGGAGCCTGAGTTTTCCACATTTTTTTTTTCCTTTTTGGGCCACAGCCAGCAATGCTCAGGGGTTACTCCTGGCTCTGCACTCAGGAATTACTCTTTGGGATGTCGGGGGGATTGAACCCGGGTCAGCTGCTTGCAAGGCAGATGCCCTCCCGCTGTGCTATCGCTCTGGCCCCCTTCCACATTTTCCACTCATTAATTTTTTTTTTTTTTTTTTTGGATCACACCCGGCAACACTCAGGGGTTACTCCTGGCTCTGCACTCAGGAATTACTCCTGGCGCTGCTCAGGGACCATATGGGATGCTGGGGATCGAACCCGGGCGGCACAGGCCGGCACACGCAAGGCAAACGCCCTACCCGCTGGACTATCGCTCCAGCCCCATCCCACTCATGATTTCTTACCTGGAAAGGTTTTATGCAATCGTGGGCATATGGGTATAGGAAATAGATAAATAAACCAAACATCCACTGATAATAAATCAAATTTACTTCAAGCACGTTTTAAAAAGGCTCATGGTTGAAGGAGCTTGAGCCAGAGCAACCTGATCTGTCCAGAGAGGAGAGAGCAAGTCGCGAGTGGGGGTGTGGGCAGCCTGCAGGGTGGGGTAGCACCCACACCCCTTCGTCCTGTCCCCTAACGGGAGCTGTGGGAGGACCACATGGCTCCATTGTGAGGCTGCCCCCTCAGGCTGTGCTGACGCCTCCGTGTCCCGGATGGACACAGCTCTGCTCCCCAGGCCTCGTGAAGTGGCCGTGTGGCCTGTCCTTGCTCCTCTAGACACTTTTTTTTTTTTTCCTTTTTGGGTCACACCCGGCAATGCTCAGGGGTCTCCTCCTGGCTCTGCACTCAGGAATCACTCCTGGCGGTGCTCGGGGACCATATGGGATGCCGGGATCGAACCCAGGCTGGCACAGACTGGCAGCGGGCAAGGCAACGCCCTACCCACTGGGCCATCGCCCGGCCCCAGCTCCTCTAGACACTTTTCTGGAGCCGCCTGCACTCATCAGTCAGAGGAGAGCAGCAAGCTCCCTGAGGGCTGCACCAGGTCTGTGGGGTGCAGGTGATGGTGGGGGCCTCCAGCCTTCTGTGAGAGCAGCCTCACAGAAGGGGCTCACAGGGGAGGCTGTGGGGCTCGTGTTCTCTGGGGAGCGGCGGCTGGTGCTGTGTTGTGGTCGCACTCAGCCCTGGCCTTGGCCTGTTTTGTTTTGTTTCTCCCCAGGTCAGCCATGTGCAAGGCAAACGCCTTCCCGCGGTACTATTACTCCAGCCCCAGGCCTTGGCCTTTTCTCTTACTTTGAGCTTCATTGAGCAGAGACTGGAGGCCTCCGCTCTATCCACTACAGCCTGCCCTGCTGAGCACCCTGGGGAGCTTGGGGCCGTTCTGGTGGCTGGACTTGTCCGCCCCTCAGGCTGCAGGAGGCATAGAGGCTGGCACCAGCACTGTCCCGGAAGGGTGGGCTGGGCGGGAGGCAGGGGCTTCCTGATGGCCGGCAAGGGGATGGCAGCCACGTCTGTTAGTATGTCAGGTGGGTGTGGCCTTTGACCCTTGGCTTGTGTCCTCAGAGCCAGAGTAGGAGCAGTGGACCGTGTGGGTTTCTGTCGGCCTCTGGAGTACTTTGGAGCCTGTGTGTGAAGGTTCTGGGTGGCTGATAGGGCGCCTGGCACGAGGCCAGCGCCATGAGCTGCCCCATCCAGGAGCTCTTCTGGGACCTGTTGTCCTGCGTTACCGCCTGGTGTGGGCAATGTGGACAGCATGACCTCATGATCTCAGGCCTCGGGGCCCAGGCATGGGACACGGTTGTAGCATGTCTCGGGCACAGGCCCGGGCCCAGCTGCCTTTGTTCCTTGGTGGGTCTTTTGCCCCAACAGGCCATGTGGGTCTGTGGCCGGTGGTTCCCGGGGTGTTGGGAGTGTCCTGAAGGGGGGGGTGTGTGCCCACCTCTCTCTGGGAAAGAGTGAGGGTGGATCTCCGGTGTACGTTTCCTTCCTCCTTTCCTGAATGTCTGTGGGGACCCCCACTTCCTGGGGGGCCGTGCTGCCTGCTGGGCTGAGGCCAGCCGCCACCCCGGTGGCTTAGTGCCAGGGCCGTTAGCCACAGGCAGGAGCCACACATGTGCCCTGGGGACACGCGCAGGGAAGGGAACCCAAGTCTGTCGTGTCGGGGGTGGGCGACCAGGCTGGAGCAGAGCCAGCCCCCTAGCCCATGTCCCATCATGCCCTTATCAGATCTGTGTCCTCCCCCTACCCCCCAGTGCTCCCCGTCTGTCCCTCCTGTGCTCATCCCCGGTGCTCCTCGGTCCCTCCCTCCTGTGCTCATCCCGGTGCTCCCCGGTCTGTCCCTCCTGTGCTCATCCCCGGTGCTCCCCTGGTCTGTCCCTCCTGTGCTCATCCCGGTGCTCCCCGGTCTGTCCCTCCTGTGATCATCCCCAGTGCTCCCTAATCTGTCCCTCCTGTGCTCATCCCCGGTGCTCCCTGATCTGTCCCTCCTGTGCTCATCCCGGTGCTCCCCGGTCTGTCCCTCCTGTGCGCATCCCCAGTGCTCCCTGGTCTGTCCCTCCTGTGCTCATCCCCGGTGCTCCCCGGTCTGTCCCTCCTGTGCGCATCCCCAGTGCTCCCTGGTCTGTCCCTGCTGTGCTCATCCCTGGTGCTCCCCGGTCTGCCCCCTCCTGTGCTCATACCCGGTGATCCTCAGTCTGTCCCTCCTGTGCTCATCTCCAGTGCTCCCCCTGGTCTGCTCCCTCCTCCTGTGCTCATCCCCGGTGCTCCCCGATCTGTCCCTCCTGTGCTCATCCCCGGTGCTCCCTGGTTTGTCCCTCCTGTGCTCATCCCTGGGTGCTCCCGGTCTGTCCCTCCTGTGATCATCCCTGGTGCTCCCGGTCTGTCCCTCCTGTGCTCATACCCGGTGCTCCTCAGTCTGTCCCTCCTGTGCTCATCTCCAGTGCTCCCCGGTCTGCTCCTCCTGTGCTCATCCCCAGTGCTCCCGGTCTGTCCCTCTTGCTGCTGGCCTTCCAGGCTGCTCCCAGGCCTCACTACTGCTCTTGGACCAGGTGCATGTGTCCACCCCGGTATGGCTGGACCCTTGGAAGAGCAGTGAGGCCCTCCCCTTGCAGTCACCCTGGTGTCTGGCCTCGCCCACTGCGGCAGGTTATCATGTTGCCTTGGCACTGCCCAAAGGCGGGGGACAGATGCCTGGCACGGAAGGGGGCACTTGTCTCACAAGTTGCTGGAGTAGAGTGCGGCCCCTCGGCCATGCCTCCCGGGGCCCGTAGGCTGGGCACTAGCCTGGAGCCTGTGGCGTGGCTGGGGCATCTGGCTGCACTGGGCCAGATGGGCACCTGGGGAACAAGCGGGCCTTGTCCTTGGAGCTCAGACTTCGGCCGGCACTACCAGACACACCCATGGGGCGTCTGGTTGGCGTCTGGCTGGCAACAGTGTGTCCTGGACTAAGGTGGCATTTGTCACAGGGGAGGGGTAGCCACGCCCCCCTTGTGGATCAGGGCCCAGGCACTGCGGGCAGTGACCCCAGTAGGACCTTCCCAGGGAATACAGCTCAGCACCCATGGGCCTCCCCACACCCTGTCCCAGTTCCCTAGGTACTTGGCCCAGTTGGGGTGTCAGCCCTGCCTCTGCTGCAAATACCTGAGGTGAGGGCCCCAGTGCAAGCAGTCCCACTGTCCTTCCAGCCGCCCTGTGTCCTGCTGTCCCTCTGGCCCACCCTGTGACCCCACTGCCCCCGCCGGCCCATCCCGTGTCCCATTGCCCCTCCAGCTGGCCCCTGTGACCCTGCTGCCCCTCCAGCTGGTCCCAGGACCCCACTGCCCTTCCAGGCCACCCTGTGAGTCCTGTACCACCTCACCCCGCGCCCCTGTACACCCTCACCCGTGCGCCTGTATACCCTCGCCCCTGTCCATGCACGCCCGCCTGCTGAGTTCTGAGGTCATGAGAGCAGCACAGTTTGCAGTGGCCACCCAGGACCAGCCCTGAGGCCAGGGTGTGCTGGCTTCCTGGCGTCCAGCAGAAAGCCCACTGTGTCTCTGGGTGTCAGTTGCTGGGGAGAGGGGACATCAGAGGGCCATCTTGGTCAGCAGCCTGTGCGCAGAGGTCCG
>JAJIBD010013777.1:0-54699 GCA_021461705.1 Cryptotis parvus
CCTCTTGGGTGTTTTCTTTGTATCCTGTTATACCTGGGATTCTTAAACGCTTAGTGGCAAACGGCAAACCCGCCCCTGGACTGAGACGGTTTCCTCTGGCTGAGGAGTGGACGCCTATTCCCGTTTCTGACCTGCAGTTGGCGACCACGCCCAGCCTTGTGACGAGCAGCACAGCCACCACCCTCACCGTCAACCCCGTGCTCCCTCTGACCAGCCCTGCCGCCGTGACCAACCTCTCTGTGACAGGTAAAGGCTCCCGTGTGCCTGCCCCAGGCCCTGTGTATGTCCCTGGACAGCCAGAACTGTGTCGCTGGGTAAATTCTAGAATCAGCATGGCTGGGTCAGAGCTGCCACCTCCGGAGCTGGGCTGTTCCTGATTGTCTTTCAAAGGGACGATGTTTGCTCGGGCCCCCAGACGCAGGCATGCCGCCTCCCCAGCACCGCGTGTGCCCCCGGTGTGAGAAGTCCTGCTGCAGTGAGTCTGGATTCCGCTTTCTGCCTGCGAGTGGAGCCGGGCAGCCTGCTCTTACTCTGAAGAGCCACTGCATGGGGGAGGTTTGGTTTCAGGTTACTGGATCCCTGACCGGAGCTTCCAGACGGCCGCAAGAGGAGCTGGGGCATCTGCTGCCTGCCCGCTGTCCTTTCCCAGGGACTCATCACTTCCTATTTAGTGCTTTTCCGGTCCCCGAGTCCCGATTCTGTAGATCAGAATTTTTGATGAGGGTCATTGACGGGTCTTCAACTCAGGCTGAGCTGGGCCAGGTTGTTGGCCAGGACTAAGATCTGGCCTGGGATCCAGGGTTCCCCTTGGGCTGTGGTCTGATCAGGGTCCTCCCTGGGACCAGATCCCTCCATCATGAGCAGGACTTAGTTCCCATGTGCCCCTCAGAGTCAGGGGTTCTCTGTACTTTTCCTTCCTCGGGGGTGGTCCAAAGCCTGCTCAGCGGGGTCTCCCTCTGGAACTCTTGGTCAGGGAGGTTGCAGGTGGGGAGCTAAGTTTCATCATCAGAGTCAAAGCTCTGAAATACTGAATTAACAGAAGCTGCATTGATCATTGGGGAGGGCACTGGCTAAGGAGACCAGCGCGGTCCCTGCCATCAAGCAACCCTGTCCTGCGGTGTGGGCAGCCGAGGCGTGGCTGCAGCATCACTTCTGTGCTGGCAGAGTGGCCCATCGCGGCTGAGGACCAGAGCAGTGAGGCTGAGGCTGGAGGTGACGTTGACGCGGGCGCAGGGAGCCCACCGTAGTCGGGTGCAGGGGGCTGAGCTGCCGGGGGAGGCCTGCACAGCGGCTCTCACCAGCTGCGCTCCAGAGGGCAGTCCCGCCCTGGGAATCGGAGCATTCACAGACCACGGACTGAGGGACCTTCTGCTCAGCTCTGGACACAGCATTGAGAGCTCAGGGAAGGTGACCTCCCTGTGTGTCCAGGCCCAGTCGCTCGGCCCGGGCAGAGGGACTTGCATCGTTGGCCATGCTTGCTCCTGGGACCCAAGCTGGTCTGTAGGAGGAGCTTCTGAACTGGCGGTTTTTTGGGTTATTTTGGGGGGTTTGGGGGGTCCCACCTGGCAGTGCTCAGGGGTTACTCCTGGCTCTGCACTCAGGAATTACTCCTGGTGGTGCTCGAGGACTATATGGGATGCCGGGATCGAACTCAGGTCAGTTGTGTGCAAGGCAAACCCCCCTACCCGCTGGACCATCGCCTCCGGCCCCCTGGCGTTTGGTTTTGTTTCTTGGACAGCCTTGATCATGACCACTGCCCAAGTCCAGCGAACCTGCCTTGGTTTCAGAAACAAACTTTCTTTTTTTTTTTTTGCTTTTTTGGGGTCACACCCGGCAATGCTCAGGGGCTACTCCTGGCTCTGCACTCAGGAATTACCTCCTGGCGGTGCTCGGGGGACCATATGGGATGCCGGGGATCGAACCCAGGCCGGCATTAGCCGCCGTGCAAGGCAAACGCCCTACCCGCTGGGCCATCGCTCCGCCCCAGAAACAAACTTCTTAATGTCAGTTACCTCCTAGATTGAAAATGTTTGCTCTTCTTACAAAAAACAAAGTGAAGCCGAACATCTTGGAGCCCTGTCAGGTAGCAGTTCCCCCAGCCCTCGTGTGTCATGCTGGCGCTGACAGCGGGTCACGCTTTGTCCTCCCACTAGATGACCGTCATGCTCGACTTCCGAAAACCTATTTTGAGCCAATTTTTGTACACATCATGCCTTTTTTTGTGTTTGTTATTAACACTTATTTTAGGAAAATAGATAATATTTTTCCTTGCCCTTTTTGTCTCATTTGATTTTTCTATGAAGAACCAGGGAGGGGGGCTGGAGTGATAAATAGCACAGCAGGTAGGACACTTACCTTGCACGAAACTCACCTGGGTTTGATCCCCGACATCCCGTATGACCCCTGAGTGATCTCTGAACCCAGAGCCAGGAGTCAGCTCTGAGCACAGCTGGGTATGGCCCCAAAACAAACAAAAGCCCCACAGACAGAGACAGCCAGGGGGTCCCTGGATGTAAGCAGGTATCTATGGGTGAGAGCAGGGCTCAGGGCTTCTGTTCTGCTTCCCCTGAGCCTCACACTTGTGAACGGGCTAGTGGACAGCTATTGTCCGTCCTCAGCCCTGCTGGTTCCCTTGGCGTCTCCAGGTTCACTTCTGGCTCTGGTGCTAAAAAGGGGTATTTTCCTGGTGGATTTCCATGGGAGCTCGGAGGAGGGCTACGCAGCCGCCTCCCTGTAATGCTCCGTCTTCGCAGGCACGACAGACGCCTCCTCTAACAACTCTGCCACCGTGATCTCCACTGCGCCCCCGCCCCGCTGCCGCTGTCACGTCCCCCTCCCTGACCCCATCCCCTCGGCCTCTGCTGCCGCCTCCGAGGCCTCCAGCGCCAATGAGACCAGCACGACACAGACCACCTCCTCGCCCCTGTCTTCCTCGCTGGGGGCAGCCAGGTGATGGTGACGGCGTCGGGTCTGCAGGGAGCCACCCCACTGCCTGCCAACGCCAGCCTCGCCGCCATGGCTGCCGCCGGGGACTGAACCCTGGCCTCATGGCCCCCTCCCCAGTTTGCAGCAGGGGTAAGATGCGCCCTGTGTGCTGGGGGCGGGGGCGGGGGCAGTCTAGCACCTGTCAGTGCTGCTCCTAGCTCCGAGCCCCCCGTAGGGCGCCATTTCCCTCCCCCTCACGCCCCGCGGACACTGAAGTTCTGTCTCTCGCCCTGCAGAGGTGCCCTTCTCAGCCTCAACCCAGGGACCCTGGGCGGTGCGCTCAGCCCGGCTCTGATGAGCAACAGCACGCTGGCAACCATCCAAGGTCAGTGTCCCCTGCTCCCCGGGTGGGGCCCGGGAAGCCACCTCACTGACCTGAGGTGTCCTGCCGCCCAGGGCTTTGTGGAGCAATCAGGGCTTGGGGGTTGGTGCATCGGGAGAAACGAAGTCTCTGTGCTCCTCGCCACACCCCCCTGCGAATAGACCTGGAGGCCGCATCGCCTCTGGCAGCAGCCCCCCAGTTCAGCCCCCAGAGCTCCAGCCCCAGCAGATCACTGAGGTCCGGCCTCCTGAGCCAGGTGCTTCAAAGACAGAGCCAGCATTGGCGCCCCCACCCCACCCCGGGCCCACTGGTCTCAAGCTTGCCCTGCCGCCTCCCTGACTTGGCGTGGCCCATCTCTCGTTGGCTGAGCCTACCACTGCAGGCTCGTCTCTCTTGGCCTGCAGTGACGGGCTTGCTGTGTCATGGGGTGTGCTGGGGTGCTGTATGGAGTGTGTCCACAATGCGGAGAGACGGCGCTGCACTCCCAAGTGACTTTTCTTGTCCGTGATGTTTTTTGCTGGAGGGCGAGCTCTTGTGGGCCCTCATCAGCTCTGAGCCCTTGTTTCTGGGGATGTTTCTGAGCTGGCCTGGGAGAGCTCAGGACGTGGCCAGGGCACCTCACAGACAGACTTTCTAGCAGCAGGACAAGGCTGGCAGGTGCCGCTGCTGTGTGTGTTCTTAACGAGTGTGCTCCCCGCACAGCTTCTTCTTCCTGCATGGGGATGTCTCTGGGCTTTGGGGACACTCTAGCCCCAGCCCCAAGCCACGTCCCTCGCAGGTCCGTGTGTTCTGCCATTCCTTCCGGGACCAGTTTCTGAATGTGTGGTTCATTGTGTGGTAAATCGCCCCCAGTCTGTGATGCTGGAGAAGCCCTGAAAGCTGCAGGCGGGGCGTAGGTGCCGAATTGGAGGGGCATGTGGATCTGTGTGCTCTGGTCTCTAGAGGAACCCCCTGGCGGTGACCAGGGGCTTGGAAACACGGTGGAGTCTCCTAGAGAGAAGCCCCCAGATGCCCCCAGGAGATTCTGTCTCCTCCTCCGTCCCTCCATGCGGCCCCATAGCTCTGGGGCTGTGCCTACAGGGTGAAGGCGCCCCTGCCCCTTCACTTCTGGAGCACTTCCCATGAGTGCTTGGTGTGTTCTTGTGTGGAAGCCTTTGGGCGGCGCTGTCCCACTGTGCGCCCAGATCCGAGCACTGGGATTCTCCTCCAGTGGCCGCTGGTGTGAGCAGGACTAGCACTTGCTCTTGGCCCTCTTCTGCTTTACTGGCCTGTGGGATGGGCTCGTGGACAGCCGTTGGTCCCTAAAGTTCCCCTCGCTCCCTGCTCTGCCCGTTTGGTTCCTTACCTCTGCCCTCAGCACTTTCAGACCCACCAGCTGTGCTGGGCACAGTCTGGCCCAGGCGCCAGAGGGCAGAGTGTGGCAGCTGTGGCCGTGGCTCCCACTCCCGTGGCCGTATCTCAACCTCCCGCGCTCCGGGCTTCTCTCCGGCAGCTCTCGCCTCCGGTGGCTCCCCTTCCAATAACGTCACTGGGCGCTACCGGGAACCTGGTCTTCGCCAACGCGGGTGCAGCCCCCAACATCGTGACTGCGCCGCTGTTCCTGAGCCCCCAGAACCTGTCTCTGCTCACCAGCAACCCCGTCAGCCTCGCCTCTGCCGCCACGGGGAGCGCAGGGGCCCATGGCCAGCATCCACGCCCGGCCACCTCGGCCCGGCCTGGGCGCAGAACTCACTTTTCACAGTAGCGCCGCCAGGGGCTGCCCCGACCACAACTCCTCCCCCAAGGCCCAGCGAGCAGGGGCGGCCGGCCAGCACCCCCAAGAAGACAAGGCCGGAGACAGACAACTTTGCCTGATTTTGTAATAAAACAGTCTTTCCAGGATCGCTTCCTGCATCGGAGAACTTTCTAACCAAAAAATTTCCAGGAAAAAAAAAGAGACAAAAAAAAGTTCCAAACCAAGTGGAAGGACTCCTCCTCTGCCCAGCGGTCACTGTCTGCAGGTGGGTCGCCGCCCGACCCACGGAGGGGCCTCGCTCATCTGGAGCTCTTGTTTTCTGAACAGTCATTTTCACCGGCCTGTTGTGCAGGCGGCCGAGTCAGAACACGGCGCTCATAGCCGTGGGTCGCGCCGGGTTTCTTGACGTAACTGGTACAATGTAGGCAGGCCTGTGTTTCTGCGCGCCGGTTCACTGTCGTGTTTCTGTAGAGTTCGGACGTGTGTCTCTTCGCTCCTGGATCCTCCGTGCGGGGCGGGGCGCTGCTGGTCTAACTGCGGGCAAATGTTCTTGCTGGTTTCCTTACCCTCGGCGACTCTTACAGAGGTGCTAGAAAATTCCCTTTTCTTTGGCCACTTATGCAAGAGGCTTGGTGCAGACTCTGGAAGCTGCGGCGCGTGCCCCCCGCTACCGCGCTTCCTCCTCCTCCTCCTCCTCAGCAGTGCCTTCGAGCACTTTTTGTGTAGGAAGGAAATTCCTGCTGAACTGTAGCTCTTCACCCCAACCATTGACTGGTCCCGAGGCCCCGGTCCTGGCCCAGCAGCTGCCCTCCTGCCCCCACTGCTCTCAGAAGGGGCCAGGCTGCAGGACAGGACCGAGCCCCCAAATCAAGACTACTGCGGACGCCTGACTTGGGGTCCTCCTACTGTGTGTGTGTGGTGGGTGGGTGGGTGGGTGTGTGTGTTCTATTTTGTGGACCTTTTTTCCATTCAAACTTCCTGTAACTTATTTGGTGAAGAACAAAAGTGCTGACACAGGAGGTATTCCCCTCCCCCCGCTCCTCCTTCCGCTCTTCTCTCTCCCTTCCATGATGGTACCCCGGGAGGTGTGAGGAGAAAGAAGAGCGTGGGGTCACGGGGGTGTGCTTCTGCCCCCCAAGACTCAGGTGTCGGGTGCAGAACGTTCCAGGACTGGGAACAGTGACTCGCCCGCACCTGCTGCCTGCCTAGTTGGCGGTGGTGATCCTGAGGTCTGGTCTGGCGGAGAGCGGAGTACTCTGTGGCAGGGCTCGGGGACCCGCAGAGAGGAGGAGCAAGTGCAGGGGGGCAGGGGAGGGTCCTCAGGAACGAGGGCCCGCCCAGTCCCTGGGTGTGATGGTGACCCTCACGGGAGGGCTGGGCACTGCCCCATAGCTCAGCCGGTCCCCTTTTTCCCAGAGGGGCCCACAGGGCCTGCTGGTACCAGAGCTGGGCTTCGCCCCGCCACTGCGTGCGTGGGGCTCTGGTCCAGCGTGTCTCCACTTGCTCTAAGGGCCAAGTGGGGCCTCTCTGTGCCTGGGCAAGCCCTTCTGTCTGTCTTCCTCTTTGACGTCCCAAAGTATTTAATTACCGTCGTCGTAGTCCCCTCCCCAGGTCAGGCCCCTCCTCTGCCCCTCACCCCTCAAACTTCCTCCCAGATCAGTGAACTGCAAGCAGGGAAAGCGGCCCCTGACGCCCGCCTCTGTCCCATGCGTTTACCTTGTCGTGACTAACGAAGCTTGAACCAAAGTCGATTCCTAGCGAACTGCTGGACTCGGGCCAGAGGGGACGAGCGGTTCCGGCACACTGAGGAGGTCAATGCTACTGAGGATTGTTCATTGTCTGTTGATTTTATATGAAAGCTGCTGCTTGTTTTTAACCTCTATGTTAGTGTAAGGGGCCCGGGCAGATGCGGACTCAGCTCTGAGCCGTGTGTGTGGCTGGGTGTGTGAGCAGCACGGCTGCGCGCCCCACACCTCTCCACCCTCGCCTCCCATGGAGTCGAACCTGCGCTTGTGTGTGACTCGGCATTTCTGACTGAGTCTCTGCGGATGGTTCTGGAACTGTCATGATACTGTAGCTGCCTGTTGAAGGTTCAGGGAGGGGAATGCGACTCACCGCACCGGGCTTTGTCCTGGCTCTCGTGTCCCCGATTGCTACCAAAGGAAGTGTGGGGCCAGGGCTGGGGAGGGTGTGGTGTGCGGACCCTCCGGGAGGGCAGTTGGCAGGTTTCACTGTTTATAATACGGAGCTTTAAATATCCATCCCCGGGTCCCCTCTCTGCCGAGTCTGGAGTCTCTGAACCGCTCGGGAAAGGGGATTCTGCTTGTGGGCGCCGTGTGTACGTGTGTGTGCGCGTGTGTGTATCCTTATGAGGATCAACCTTTAAACCAGCATAAGAATCTGCATTTAAATGAGAAAGTAAGTACCTAGATAGAGGTCATTTAAGAGAGTTTTCTTTTCCCTTTTATTTAGAAACAAGGGGAGTGGGAGGGACATGGACATGTGTATTCATGGGTTACCCCCAGCCTCAAACCTACACACACACACACACACACACACACACACAAACTCACCAGCTTGACCCCTGTCTCGTGAATCTCATCTTTTCTTATCTCAAGAAATGCTTTAAACTGAGTGATTCTGACCAGAGTGCGGCTTCAGCTGCCTTTCAGGGGAGGCCTGGGCAAGGGGCAGCGTCTGAGCAGGGGCCGTTGGTCGTTTCTGCTCGTGGAGCTCTGTCCCTTGCCCTGAGTCTGCAAGGTCAGCCCCTCCCTGCACCAAGTCACTGCCTGTCGGGCCAAGGACATTTGTCAGGGCATTCACCAGGTTGCCCGTGTGCCATGGCAGTGCCAGTCCCCAGGTGCCGGGGAATGATTCACATTCTTGGAGCTGCCCAGCCTTCCTGACGCCTTGGACAAAGCCGGAGATGGAACAGAATCAGCCAGGACAGGCCCTGCTGAAGGGACAGGAGAGCTGTGGCCCCTGCCATCGGCAGGAGTACAGCGCATGGCATGGCTTGAGGCAGGTGGGCAGCCGCGTGGCATTGCTGAGAATCACTCACGCCCGCAGTACAGGCCAGCAGAGCTCTGTTCCTTCTGCAGGGCCCCACCCTGTCCCCTCTTGGCTGGGTTTGGTCTTTGAAGGAAGCTTTTTGTAAAAGGGAAAAGGGACAGTAAGATTAATTAAAGGACTTTAGTTAGATTAGCTAGCCGGTTCTCATTTGTTTGGGTGGGTGGAGAAAAGCACAAATATCTCCTTTCTTGGTCTTGTGAAGCCCTGCTGCTGCCCAGTTAGTTTAGGGAAGGCCTTGGGGACCCCTCTGTGCCTTCCTGAGGAGCAGAGTCCAGGGACCCGTGGTTCCCTAACGGCAGAGAGAAGCTTCTGTTGGCATTGCTAGGAAAGTCTGGTGCGGTCAGCATCTGGGGCTCTGTTACCCTCCTAAGTCATGTGCTCAGAAGCAGTCGTGCAGACAGACAGCGGACAGCGGACAGTGGCCCGCAGGAGTGGAGCCAGAGTCTTTCCCGAGACCAGAAGGGAAGGGAAGAGAACGCGTGGGGCCGGGAGACGGCTGCAGGGGCTCCCGACGTTAGCCAGGACACCCCCCACACTCAAAGGTGGACGCCCCCTATCCGCACATACACTAAGGTAGACATCCCTCACTCCACACACAGGGTGGGCGCCCCCCCACACACAAGGGTGGACACCTGTCCCATACACACAGAAGTGAACACACACGAGTGTGGACACCTGTCCCATACACACAGAAGTGAACACACACAAGGGTGACCACCCTTTCCCCTGCCCCACCTGGGGATGGCTCGAGAAGGCGGCTCTGCCCCCTCCCTGCTGTGGCGCCCACCCGCAGCCTCGTGTTCTGCTGCTCTTCTTTCGTTTGTGCGGCCCAGCTCTGGGCTGGGGGTTGTGCTGTACCTGGGATTGGACCCCAGGGCCCTCGCATTCTCAGAGCCCAGAGCTGCCTTGGCCCCGTCAGTGGTTCCTCTGCATATTCATTACGAGTGTGTGGGGGTGTGTGAGCGCGAGTATCTGCAAGTGCACGTTTGCGAGAGTGTGTGTATTTGTGTATGAGTGTATCTGAGTTTGCGTGTATCTGCGTATGTATCTGCCTGTGCATATACGATGTGGGTATATGAGTGTGTATGTGGTGTGTATTTGTGTAACGTGTGTGAGTGTGAGCTGTGTATTGTATGGCAGTGTATATGAGTGTGTGTGTGTGTATGGGGGGGTGAAGCCTTTTCTGATGGGCCTGTTTCACCCAGACAGCCGCGGCCACCCTGAACACGCCTCTTCCGTGTCTGGGGTGCCGTTAGAGCTCGCGGTTCTGCGCTCATTGGAGAAGCCGAGGGAGGCGCCTCGTTCCTCGCTGCCCCATCAGCGTCGATGCCCTGGCGGTGGAGATTGGGTAGGTGAGGGCTGGGCTTCGTCTCTGCTGCCAGCCAGGGGTCGGTCCAGAGAGTGCTGGGGCATCGTGGGGTGGGTGACAGGACCCCGCTTGGCCAGATCCTGCCCCCTGCCGCCCAGTCTCGCGCGGCCGTGAGCCGTTGTCCCTCCTGCCCTGTATGTGGCTCTTGCCCCCTTTGGGCTTTGCTGGGCCAAGTCCAGCTGCTGACCTCCTTCCACCCCACCCCTCTTCCTCCCTCTCTCTGGGGACAGCCTCTGCAGGGAGGGCGAGGCCCCGCTGGGTGCAGCCCGATGCCGGCACCTTCCTGAAATACCTCAGAGCAGCTCAGCGTGGTTGCAGAACTGGTTTTAAACCCAAACCAAATATGTAGAGAGAAAAACCTTTATAAATAGTGGAACTGATTCTAGGGTAGGGAGTAGCAGACTGATGTTCATTCTGCTGGGTAGGCACAGTGGGTGCTGTGTCACGGGACCCTGAGGGAGTGGATTATGTTAGAAGTAACACGTTGCTCGTGCAAGTGCGTGTGTGTGTGTGTGTGTGTGTGTGTGCATGCGTGTTTTTCTCGTTATTTCTGTCTGACCAAAGGACACTTGGGCACGTCTGTGATTGGCGCCAAGCTTGGTGGGCTCCGTTGACTGGCCAGGCATGACATGGTGGGTCAGCAGAGACAGGCCCTAGATTTGGAGTCCCCAAGGCCATTGCTGTGGCTGCCTGGGCCCGAGCCCCTGCTGGCAGGTCATTACCTCCGGGTGTAGGACAGGCGTGAGGGGCGTCTCGGCCCTTTCTTTCTCTTGGGCTCCTGCTCTGTTGGACCCCTGCCCCTCACCCACCCGCAGCAGCCAAGTGGACAGGGCGCCCACGGCCTTCCTAGTGCGGGTGGGGACGGTGCCCGGGTACCAAAGGCCCCCGTGCAGGCCCATCCGCCACCTCACGGGGTGGGAGCAGTCGCCTCTCCGGGTGAGTGCGGCTCGTGCAGCTGTGTCTGGGTGCCGGGAGAGTGCGAGAGGCGCTAGGGCGCCGGGCTGCCGCGGCGTGCTGCCAGTTCCGAGGAGGGCCCCTGTCTCTGAGGGTGGCCAACAGCGTCCTGGCCTCAGCATGCAGAGTGCTCGCGAGGGTGGTGAGAGGGAGGTGGACCGGGAGGCAGGCGGCGCCAGGACCCTGTGCACCCGTCTCCCTACGTGTGGCCGTGGAGGGAGGCCATGTCCTGCTTCTCCGGGTCGTAATGCCCATGGGCAGGTGTCTGCCCACCAAGCCCGGGCGGGGCTCCCCCAGACTGCTTCCCTGTGCAGCCCCGCTGCCCCGTGCCTCCGGCTCCCGCCGTGCTGTCCACCCCCACCTGGGCATGGCGTTAAGCCGGGCGCCCAGATGTTCCTGCCCCGGCAATGGGAGAGGCCTGCCCTGGGCCGGCTTGTGCCAGCTTGCCCCCACCGAGGTCCCTGTCCACCCCGGCCCCCATCGGCAAGTCCCAGGCTAGGTGGGGGCGGTGTGGGCCCACCACTCTCCCCGACACTGTTGTATACCTCACTTCCAGCTTGGGCCCACGTCTGCCTCCCCCTCCAGAGTCCCAGGTTTTTCCTCCCCGTTTGTCCGTCCTTCCATCCGTTGTCCGTCCCACGCAGCTCTGCACCCCAGGTGGGCCCCAGAGCCCCTGAATGTCGCTGCTGCAAAGCTACTGCAAAGCTAGGTAAATCCGCCCCCTCCTCCTCTGGCCCGGCCCCTCAGGGGCTGTGGCGCAGGGTGGGGGGCCGCCCGCCTCCAGGTTCTGCTTTAGGCCACGCCGTGTCGCCTGCTGCGTACACATCTCACTTTTTTTTTTTTGATGACCAAAAATAAAAAGAAAATCCAAATATTTAAGTTTTATTAATATTATTATTATTTGACAATCTTCTCTCCGTGGCGCTCTCTCGAGGCTGCCCTCAGCCCTTCCACCTTTTCTTTGAATGTAGCCCTCCGTCCCCACCCCGAGGGGCGGGAGCTTGGCCAGGGCCTGCTGCTAGAGCCAGGGGCAGGCAGGGCAGGGCGTTCCCTTTGTTTCATTTTGTTCTTTGAATTTCCAGCCAAAACCAAAGATTTCTTGATGATTGTATAAACTCAAAACAAACCAAAAACCAAAGAGAAGGAAAATCTCCAGTGGGCTCCAGTTCTGGCGCAGGGGCCCCACGGGCCCAGACACATCCGCAGGAGCCCACCCTCGGCCCGGGGCTGGACATGGGGGCTGATTGAGGAGCAGGGCAGGTGCGAGGGCTCCCGGGGTCCCCAGGACCCCACAGACTGGGCTGCGCTGCCGGCGCTGGCCCGGGGGCTCGGCCTCTAGCAGCCGTGGCCCCGCCGCCTCTTCCTGGGCCCTCCTGGACAGCACTTGTAGCTATGCATCATCCCGCCCTGCGCCGGCGGCTGCCTGTGACTTTTTAACTCGGGGAGGGGGGCTTACAGATGAAGGAACTTTTTACATGGGTCTTTTTAATCTCATGGCGGGGGCGGGGGTGGGGGCATTTGGTTCTAGGTTCACACAAGCTCGATCCAAAGGAGAGTCCAGATGTTAAGATTAGCCTGTGCAGATACCAAAGATTCTTTCCTGCAGAACCTTAGACTTGCCCAGCACTTGCGTTAGTCTAACCTCAGTAATTCCAAAGCTTAGATGTATATTTTGGTATATTTCTGGGATATTAAAAAAAAAAAACACGTTTAACTTCTTGTTTGTTTCCAGTGCGAGCTCTTTAAGCATGGGAGTAGCTGAGCTGTTCTCTCCGTAGTCTGAAATTATAGTATTTTTTGTATGTTCCGGGTGTCTGTGTCTGTGCTAACAGTTTCCACTGCCTAGTGTTCCTAATAAAGAATGGAAAGCTCTGCGTGTACATAATATACAGTGGCGACTCCGGTGGGCTCTGTGGGTTGTGTCTTGCTGGTCACTGTCTGCAGCTTGAGGTGGTTTTGTTTCAGAGACAGCGAGCGATCGTGATTTTTCAAAAGCTGTTTTCCTTCTCCACGCTCTTTAAATATCCTAACCTCCACCCCAACCCACCTTTTTTCTTTCGTTCCCTTTAAAGAAAAAAAAAAGATATATATGTATTATTGATTCAGGGTGTGTTTCCACTGTTGTGGGGCACGCAAGGGCGCTGGCCCTTGGTCCCCAAACTCGGTTTATGTACTTTAAAATGTGAGTCTGTCCTCTCGCGAGGGGCCGCCAGGTGTGTCAGTGGCTCATCTTGAAACCCAGCGGGGCGAGAGTCGGTGGGGTGGGTGGGGTGGGGTCCTTTGTGCATTTCCCTCGGAGGTGGGCACTGCCCAGGGCCTCGTGGCGCCCCCTCCCAGGGAAGAGCTTCCGAGATACTCCGCCGAAGGCTCGGGGCTGGGGCCTGGGCAGACCCCTGGAAACATGCTTTTTGGTTTCCAGAAACTGGAAACAACAGAACTTACTGCGGGAGGGGAGGCAGCGGCCGCGCTGGCTCCCCCAAGTGCCCCCCTCCGTCCCCTGGGCCCACTGGCCACCGTGACAGTGACTCTGAAAGGAATGGTAGATTTCATGTAGTTTGTCTGCTGTAATTTTTATATATATATTAAACTTACTGTAACTGTACAGTTCATTTCTGTTGTAAAACATCATTAAACCATTTTTCAAGTGTTTTCACATTGTCGGTGCTTCTTTGGTGTGATGTTCTGGAAGCTTCTGCACGCGTAGCCCCGCCCTGTGGAACGCTGCGTGCCGGTGCTGCCCCGCTGTGGCTCCAGCTCCTGGCCTCCCCTCCCCCCCCAGGGGGCCACGGGGTTGCGTCAGCCCCCATCTCCCACAGCCTCTCGGCCTCTGGGGACCCCATCCAGCCGGGAGGGCCTGGTGAACCCCATGTGCACAGTGTGGCGCATGCGTGTGTGTGTGTGTGCGCGCATGTTCCCTCTCTGGTGGCCCGGCTGTGTCGGCGGGGTCTCCGTTCCCGGGCCCTTCCCTGAGGTGCCCCTTCCCCGCACCCCATGTCTGAACCCCCGTAGCTGAGCCTCAGAAGCAGCAGCTTTTCTCACAAGCGCGTTTATTGAGAGCAGAGGGGCCGGCACAGCAGCCAGTGGTCGGAGCGGCCTCGGGGCCTCTCAGCAGTGACCTGTCCCCAGGCCGGACACAGGCGAGGACCGGACAGCAGAAGGCAAATATACAGCAGGCTCCAGGCGAGCACAGGCCAAGAGTGGCCACAGCTGGAGCCACCAGAGGGCCTGTGGAGCCCGTAGCCCCCGAACAGACTGTGTCCACGGGGGCCCCTGGGGTGGGGCCACCACACTCAGGACCCATGAGTATGGAGTACGCGGGAGTGGGGTGCTGTCCCATGGCGAACCATCGAGGCGTCAGGGGTGGTCTGGGGTCGCAAGCTGTACCCTTAGCGGGGCGGCAGGGTCTGCATGTGGAGGGCATCGTAGGTGTCCTTGGTGGCCGTGCTGAGCCCCTAGAGAGAAGGACGTGGTCAAGCCCCTGTTCCCGCCCTCGAGCATGTCTCGTGCCTCTCACACATTGCTCCAAGTGAAATTCTTAAATCTAGGGGCCGGAGCGATAGCCCAGCGGGTAGGGCGTTTGCCTTGCACGCCGGTCGGCCTGTGCCAGCCCGGGTTCGATCCCGGCATCCCATATGGTCCCCGAGCACCGCCGGAGTGATTCCTGAGTGCAGAGCCAGGAGAAACCCCTGAGCATTGCCGGGTGTGACCCAAAAAAAGCAAAAAAAAAAAAAAAAGAAATTCTTAAATCTAGAGAAAAGGTGTGACTGGGCATGGGAACAGCTCAGGGCTCGGCGTGGGGGGGGGCACAGGTCACGAGCTTGGCCCCAGTCTCAGCGTGAGGCTCAGTGTGTGGCCCGGCAGCACCAGCCTGGGCTGTGCCCGCCCAGGCACGCAAGCAAAAAGAAGAGTTTGCTCACCAAACAGAATAAAGTGCTGGTGCTGCCGCTCAGCTGAGCGTGTGTGGGGTCCTGCTCCCTGCTACCACAATTAGTGTTTGAATAAAGAAATGGGTCGGGGCCAGCAGGGATTGTCCAGCAGAACACCCTGACCACTGGCCACCTGGGCCCCAGAGCACAGCCTGGGGTCGGGGTGGCCATCCTGCTCCAGGAACCCCCCTGAGGGCCCGTGAGGCGTCCTCGGTGGGCGAGGGTCTGTAGAGCTGAGGTCCCGCCCACCGCCCCTAGCCGGCAGGAGCCCCGCTGGGACCGTGCCACACTCACCTGGTAGAGGCCATCGTGGTGCTTGTTTCTGTGGCGCTGGTTCTGTGGATGAGCCAGAAAGGGGTGAGGAAGCTTGAACCCTTCCCACTGCGGCCCAGGGAGTGGACAGGGCACCCAGCAGACCCCTCAGGGGCTCGGATACCAGCTCCGGGCCCACATCCAGCTGGGCAGCCGCCCCTTTCCTCGGGCAGGACTCGGGGCCAGCCAGAATTTGGGGCCTGTGGTTCAGCCCCGCCGTTGCCTCAAGCCTGTCAGAATCCCGCAGGCGCAGAGGGTCAGGTGCGTTGCGCGCGTGCCCACACCTTTGCCGGGCCTGAGAGGACTAACGGAGCGCGCGCACGCGGCTGTCTGGACAAGCACGAGGTGCCCCTCACCTCTGCCTTCATGCCGATCTCGCTGTACGCGCCTCGGCCATCTTGTTCTTCTGCAGGACCTGCGGCGGCGGGGGACCAGCCTCACCGTGTGGTCACAGGCCCGGGGACCCCACAAGGAGGCTGCTCCATTTGCAGATGGGGCTCCCACACATGTCTCAGCCTTCTGCCTCCTGCCCGCCCCTTGCCCTCTGCCTCTGGGTCCTTCTGAGCTGCCCACATCTGGCTGGAGTGGTCAGCGGGGACAGGACCCAGGGGCAGTCACCCCGCCTGACCCTGGTACCCCAGCCAGGGCCCCACTCACGTTGTACAGTCCTTCCTGGTGGGGCTTCCTTCTCTGCTGGGACAAAGGGGCAGAGGTCAGGTGGCTGCAGGCCCTCCCGGTCCCCCAGCCTGGCCATCTGCAGTTAGGTAACGGGGCTCTCTCCGGTCAGCATCTCAGGGACTGTGATGCTGGGACCCCTGCCAGGCGGCCCCCGTTCCCCACCTTCCTGTGAAGGAGCGGGGGAGGCCCCCATGCTGCCCGGTGCCCTGGGACCTCACCCTGGAGGTCTGCAGGCAGGGCCCGGGCTGCCCCGCCCGGGGCCCTCAGCGGGCACAGCACCTACCGGCTTGCCGCCCACCTCAGGGTCCCGGCCACGCCTTCTGTCCTGCCCGTCGTCGCCTCTCTCAGCCCAGACCGAGCTCCTGCAGGGTGGGGCAAAGGGACTCCACACTCATGGCACACCCTGTGGTTCTGAGGGTCCCACAGGAAGGCCCTGGGCCCACTGCCCGCTTCTTTCTGAGCACCCTGTGCCAACCTAGCAGTGCTTAGTGTTGGTGCTACTGAGTACTCATTACTCAGTGCTTCTGTTTTGGTTCACCCCTCAACGGTGTACCAGTCAGGGTGGTCAGGAAGCAGCTCTGGAGGGGGCCTTGTCCCAGGGCACCCCACTCCGGGGCTGACTTACATTGGAAACCTGGTTCTGCGCGTACATGGATCCGTCCGCACTGCGGCTGAACTGGAAGGGGAGGAGAGCAAGTTACCACGCCTATAGGGAGCTGAGGAGACAGGCCTCATCTGCCAGCAGGAACCCGCCCCAGGGGCCCACACTGGCACCCCCGAGGCACCGTGCTTTTCCCTGGACTCACGGTGTGCTCAAGCCTCGTCCTGTCTGTGCTGGGTCTCTGGGACTCCCCCAAAAGCACCCACCTTGGCCCTCAGGAAGAGGGCGGTGATGACGACGCCATAGATAAAGAGGAACCCATCCAGCAGGTAGCAGAGTCTGGGGTCCAGCAGGCCAAAGCTCTGGGCCTCTGCAAGGGACATCCGGGTCAGCTAGGCAGTGTCTTGAATGCACCCCTGAACCAGGGCACCAGCCACACACTGCCAAGGCCCTGGAGCCACCCCGCACACACTGGAGCTTCTCGCCATGCGGGCTCAATCATGCGCTCACCTGGACGCCCCCTTTCTGCCTGTTCTCACAGTGGCCCCGGCTCTGACCCCAAATGCCCCCTGGCGGCCTCCTGGCGGCCACTGCCTGAAATTTCAGGGCCAGAGGCCGGGCGGCAAATGGCGGCCGTTTGGTCCACACAGGCGCCCTCTGGTGGTTTTACTGCCTGGAATTTTATTTTTTTTTAATTAAACATTTTATTATACCACCGTGAGATACAATTACAACGTTGTTCATGTTTGAAGGTTTCGGTCACATAGTGTTCCAGCACCCGCCCTCCACCAGTGCCCATTTCCCACCACCAATGTCCCCAATTCCCTCCCCCCTCCCATAGCCTGCCTAAATGGCAGGTTCTTTTCTCTTTTCTCTCTCCCTCTCTCTCTTTTCCTTCTCCTACACATTGTGGGTTGCACTACATACACTTAGAAGGCATCATGTGCATTTTTTGCCTGTATTTAATACTCAGTTCTATGTTGGTATCAGCCCTTTTGACATTTATTCACACATGTTCCCTTCTCTGTCTTACCTAACCTCTGACTCCCACACGTTTGTGGTAATTTTCACTTTTGGTAAGACCACCTGATATATTTATGTCATGCAAATAAATGCAGTCATTCTATATCTCTCTCTTTCCTTCTGACTAATTTCACTCAACATGATCCTTTCCATGTCCATCCATTTATAGGCAAATTTCATAACTTCATTTTTCCTAACAGCTGCATAGTATTCCATTGTGTAGATGTACCAAAGTTTCTTTATCCAGTCATCAGTTCTCCGGCATACTGGCTGTTTCCAGGTTCTGGCTATTGTGAATAGTGCTGCTATGAAAATAAAAGCGCAGACTGTGTTTCCGCTGTGTGTTTTTGGCTTCCCAGGGTATATTCCCAGGAGTGGTATGGCTGGGTCAAAAAGGAGCTCAATTTCTAGTCTTTGGAGGAATGTCCATATTGTTTTCCAGAAAGGTTGTACAAGTCGACATTCCCACCAACAATGTATGAGAGTCCCCTCTTCCCGCATCCACGCCAGCACTTGTTGCTTTTTCCCTTTTGGATATGGGCCATTCTCTGTGGTGTGAGAGGATATCTCATTGTTGTTTTGATTTGCATCTCTCTGATGATTAGTGATGATGAGCATTTTTTCATATGCCTTTTGGCCATTCGGATTTCTTCTTTGTCAAAGTTTCTGTTCATCTCTTCTCCCCCATTTTTTATGGGGTTGGCTGTTTTCTTCTTATATAGCTGTACCAGTGCCTGATATATCCTGGATATTAGCCCCTTATCAGATGGGTATTGGGTGAATATTCTTTTCCATTCTTTTTTTTTTTTTTTGCTTTTTGGGTCACACCTGGCTCTGCACTCAGGAATTACTCCTGGCGGTGCTCAGGGGACCATATGGGATGCTGGGGATCGAACCGGGCCGGCACAGGCCGGCCGCATGCAAGGCAAAAGCCCTACCCGCTGGGCTATCGCTCCGGCCCCTCTTTCCCATTCTGTGGACTGTCTTTCTATCTTGGTCACTGTTTCTTTCGAGGTGCAGAAGCTCTTTAGTCCCATATGTTTATCTTTTCTTCTAGTTGCTTTGTTAATGGTGTCTCACCTTTGAAGATGTCTTTAGCTTCAATGTTGTGGGAGGATTTTTCCTATATTTTCTTCAACGTACTTTATGGATTCAGGTCTGATATTGAGATCTTTAATCCATTTTGATCTGATTTTTTGTGCAAGGTGTTAGACACAGGTCCCAATTCATTTTTTGCATGTAGCTGTCCAGTTTTCCAAGCACTACTTGTTGAAGACTGCCCGGAATTTTAGGGCCAGCGTCCTGGGCTGCGTGGTGGCCGCCGTCCGGCCTGGAAATGGGCGCCCTCTGGTGGCCGCTTCCCGGAATTTCAGGGCCAGAGTCCCAGACTGGACCCAGGCTTCCAACTGGCCTGCGCTTGCGCACCCTCTGGTGGTCATTGCAGGTATGTTCCAGGAGTGGGGCAGCTGCCCCTGGTCCTGGCATGGCCTTCAAGAATTCAGGCTGTTCTACCCTGAATGCCGGAGCTTGTTAGATCCCTGGCAGTTCAGAAAGACGCTGAGGCAGGCCCACAGACCCTGGCGCCTCTGCCCCTCCCCTGCCCACTTCAGCTTGGGACTCTGCTGGCTCTGACGAGTTGGCATGAGCATGGCACTGCCGCCCACACACCCCAGAACCACCCTGCACCTCTCAGACTGCTGGTTCCCCCAGGCGGGATCCCGGGGTCCCGCAGTCTGATCGCTGAACAACCAAGCGAGTTTCCCCTCCACCAATATGCAGCTAGTAGGTCGCATGCAGGCAGGGGTGACACGCAGAGGGCCACACGCAGAGGCACACGCCCGGCAGGGACACACGCGAGGGACACACGCAGGCAGGGACACACGCAGGGACACACGCGGGGACACATGCCGGCAGGGACACCGCAGGGGGACACACGCGGGGCCACACGCGAGGCAGGGACACACGCAGGGACACACGCAGGGACACACGCAGGCAGGGACACACGCAGGCAGGGACACACGCGGGGACACACGCGAGGACACATGCCGGCAGGGACACACGCAGGGACACACGCAGGGCACACGCAGGCAGGGACACACGAGGACACACGCAGGGACACACGCGGGACACACACAGGCAGGGACACACTCAGGCAGGGGTGACACGCTGGGGACACAGGCAGGCAGGGACACACGCGAGGCAGGGACACACGCGGGGACACAGGCAGGCAGGGACACACGCAGGCAGGGACACACGCAGGGACACACGCAGGCAGGGACACACGCAGGCAGGGACACACCCAGGGACACACGCAGGCAGGGACACATGCAGGGACACACGCAGGGACACACGCAGGCAGGGACACACACAGGGACACAGGCAGGCAGGGACACACGCAGGGACACACGCAGGCAGGGACACGCGCAGGGGACACACGCAGGCAGGGACACACGCAGGGACACACGCGAGGCAGGGACATGCAGGGACACACGCAGGCAGGGACACACGCAGGGACACACGCAGGCAGGGACACACGCAGGGACACACGCAGGCAGGGACACAACGCAGGGGACACACGCAGGGCAGGGACACACGCAGGCAGGGGACACGCAGGCAGGGGACACACACAGGGACACACACAGGTAGGGACACACGCAGGGACACACGCAGGGACACACGCCAGGGACACACGCAGGCAGGGGACACACGCAGGGACACACGCCAGGCAGGGACACACGCAGGCAGGGACACACGCAGGCAGGGACACACACAGGGACACACACAGGTAGGGACACACGCAGGGACACACGCAGGCAGGGACACACGCAGGGACACACGCAGGCAGGGACACACGCAGGCAGGGCCACACGCAGGGCCACACGCAGGCAGGGACACGCGTGGCAGGTACACGGATCAGTGACTGGGGTCAGAGGTGCTGCACGCCAGTGTCGGGGAGGGCTGGTTGTGCCCCGAGAGGCGGGAGGCGGGTCTGTGTGTCCCCACGGGATCCCTGGGTCCTGGCCTCCAGACCCGCAGCACGCCCACAGTCACCGCTGACTCCTGGCCCCACACCGCTGGGGCAGCCCGTGGCTTTGGGCCGCAGCCGCCCCCAGCCCTGCTGTCTCCTCCCAAGCTTTCCTGTGAGCCGCCTGTCGCCAGCGCCCCCTGAGCGCGCCCGCTGCTCCGCACCCACCTGGGTCCCAGGGTTGTGGCTCAGGAAGTTCCCCCCATCCCTCACCGCCACCGTGGCCCAGCTGTCACAGATGGCCAGCCATCACAGGGATGGCTCAGGAAGTTCCCCCATCCCTCACCGTCCGCCACCGCGGCCAGCACGAAGCCTGTGGAGCGAGGGGGTGCTGTTGCCCTGGGCCCTGGCGTCAGTCACGTCCTTCAGAGCTGAGGCTGGCCGGGGACAGCAGGGAACAGAACTGACTCGTCCCCAACAGGGCACTGCAGCAGGCACCCCTGACTGGCCACATCCCGCGGCTGTGTCCTGTGCCTGTGGCCCTTGTCCCGTGCCCCATGATGTCCTGTGTCCCGTGTCCCATGTCCCATATCCCATGTTCCTTGTCCCGTGTCTTGTGTCCCATGTCCCGTGTCCCTTGTCCTGTGTCCCGTGTCCCATATTCCTTGTCCGTGTCCCTTGTCCTGTGTCCCTTGTCCCGTGTCCCTTGTCCTGTGTCCCTTGTCCCGTGTCCCTTGTCCTGTGTCCCGTGTCCCTTGTCTCGTGTCCCGTGTCCCGTGTCCCATGTCCCTTGACCTTGTTCTGTGTCCCGTGCCTGGTGTTCTTTGTGTCCCAGGAGCCTGCCCCTGCCCCTTTCGTGTCCAGCCCTCTAGCAGCCCCCTGGTTCTTGGAGTCACCCGACCCTACACTGGCCTTGCAGGCAGCCAGCGCTGGGTCTGTCCCTGGCTTCACATGTCTCTCGAGCCCCACCGGGAACAGCCCCAGAGCACAGATTCAGGAGTACCACTGGCTGCAGCCCCCAGAAGCCCAGAGGTTACTTAAGAGTGGGCGTGATATCCCCCGAGGCTCCCGAAGCCCCAACACCAAAGCTAAGCCTGAGTCTGAGGTTTGACGAGGGGAGGCATGTGAGAAGCAGCCGGGGTTCACCCAAGCCTGCCCTCACCCCCTGCACCTCGGGGTCGGGCACCCCGCGCTCTGGGTGCCCACAGGGCGCTGTTCACAGGGACCAGTGACTCCCCGTGCTTGGCACTGCAGCAGCCCCAGGGGCCCGGCCCACGCCCCGCCATCCCCATCTGTGACGCAGGAACCGCACCCCATCAAAGGCTCCGGCAGCCCGCAGCCTGCAGCTGAGGCGGGGGATGGGGCACGGGGGGGCGTGGGGGCTGGGAGCTGCCTGCCGGAGGCTCCCCCTTCTCAGGAAGGGCTGAGCCGTGGGTCCTGTCCCTCGCCATTAGTTTGGGCCCTTGAGACCCTCCCATAGAGATCACAGAGTAACCAGAGATGCCCCCAAGGTCCCACTGGTCTGTTCTGATTCTGCCCTTGGCAGAGCTGGGGGCGGGCTAGAGGATCTGCTGCACCCCGTCCCCGGGGCCCATGGGCAGCGCCTCCGCCCCTCTGCCTCTCGCCAAGCCCCGTGCCTCAGTGTCCGCTTTGAGAAACGAGAGGGAATGAGTCCAAACGCCGCACTGGCCACAGCCCCGAGGGCCCCTCTGTGGCCCCACCGCAGGCCCCGCTCCCTGCGCTGCTTGTCCGCAGAAGGCCAGGAGCTGGCACCGGCCAGATCAGTTCTGGCTCTTCCTGTGTGCACGTTTCGGGGTCTCCGGAGGTCAAGGGGTAGCTTCCCCAAGCGGGGAATGTTCAGCTTCCCTGAATGTCCCCAAAGAGCAGCAGGGCCGGCGTGTGCTCGCCACAGAGCTGCCGCCATCTGCAGGCCCAGCACCTCGTCCCTCAGCACGCTGCTGTCCTCGGCACTGTCCACTACGGGGGACACTGCCAGCGGTGCCCACCTGGCTCCTTGGAGCGTTTGTAAACTTTCCGAGCCATGAAACCCCAGGAGTTGGGGGGTGTCACTTGACGCTGGCTGTCCCGCTGGGCTGTCACCTGCCCATCACAGACAAACCCTCACACACAGGCCTGTGCGCAGAGCCTGGGGTCAGCCCTGAGCACTGCGGAGTGGAGCCCCCAAATCTAAAACAAAACCAAATTTTCTTGAGGGGGGCTGGGTTGTAAAAATGGGCTAGGACAGGCTCTGTAGGTTTTCTCTAAGTTTCTCCATGAGGGCCAAATTCTAAGAGAAAAAGGCGCAGGCGTGTTGGAGACTGAGCAAGGCCAGGCCGTCGCTGAGACACGCGTGACACCTGCCCACAGGCCTCTCCCGCCCCCGCCTCGTCTCCCGTCTCCTGTCTCTCCATCTCCGTCTCTCCATCTCCGTCTCTCCATCTCCGTCTCTCCATCTCCGTCTCTCCATCTCCGTCTCTCCATCTTAAATCATTTTCTTTGGGGGTGTTGGGCCACACCCGGAGGTGCTCAGGGTTTGCTCCTGACCCTGAGGTCAGGGATGGATCCTGGTGGGGCTCCAGAGACCATATGGGACTCTTGGGGATATTCAAGTTCGAATCGCGAACCCCCTCCCCGCGCCGTCCTCACTCCAGCCCCTTCTTATTTCTTCTATGAGATGCACTAAGGAAAGATGTCCAGGGGCCGGAGCGATAGCACAGCAGGGAGGGCATTTGCCTTGCACACGGCTGACCCGGGTTCAATCCCCGGCATCCCATACGGTCTCCGAAGCACCAACAGGAATAATTCCCGAGTGCAGAGCCAGGAGTAACCCCTGAGCATTGCCGGGTGTGACCCAAAAAAGACAAAAAAGGAAAGATGTCCAGTGGGGGAAAGAGGTGGATCTGGGGGTCCGGAGCCACACCTGGCTGTGCTCAGGGCTGAGTCCTGGCGGGGTCTGGGGACCAGGAAATCAAGCCAGGGCCAGAGAGAGCAAGGCCGGCGCCCTCCCTGCCGTGCCGCGTCTGATGGCTTCTGGCCCACGGGATCCCAGACACTTCCAGTCACAGCAGCTTCCGCCCCGCTTACAGCAGGAGGCAAGGAAGAGGAACAAGCGCCTCTCTGGTCCCCAACGCCACTGGGACTAGCTCCCGGACGGCAGCATTGCCTGTTTCTCTTCTATCCAGACCGTTTTCAAGCCTCTCCTAGGACTGAGCGGGGCTGGACCCCTCGTGGGGACCCACCCAGCAGTTTAACAAGACGACACCTCCAGGCCCGGCCCCCCAGCACCCGGACAGCCTGTTCCTCTGACGAGCCCACAGTGCCAGCTCACGCCCGGGGGCAGGGACCTTGCTCCGTCCCTCGGTCAGTGCTGCCCCTGCTAACCTGGACCCAGCAGCTTGGCGGGCTAGGAATGAGGTCACTGGTTTTGTGTATGTGAACCCCGAGTTCGATTCCTGCCCCAAGCACTGTGGGGTAACTGGACGGGGATCCCCAATACAGCCCCACTGGAGAAGCGCCTTGAAAAACAGTGAAACTTAACACCACCAATGGCCCTGGCGCTTAAGGTCCAATCTCTACACAGGGCAGCGAGGGCTGCCCGGGGTGGAGGCAGAAAAAATAAAGCATTTTCTCTCCTTCCCAGCAGCTGAAGGAAATGACACCCCCCCGCCCCCCGCCCCCCCACCCCTGCCCTCACAGCCAAACGCACACAGATGCAGGAGTTCCTAAAACGGAAAAGATGTTATCTGGCTTTGAAATACAGCTTTAAAAAAAAAAAGAAAGAAAGAAAGAAAGTGTGGTTGGCAAACCTGGCCATCGGTGTGGACCTGATTTAATCAGGCCTGATACTGGGGCCCTGCCAGAGGCTCCCAGGACATTCAGCTGGATCAGAAAAGGGTGACCCACTGGACTTTATTCTGTTATTGTTTGGGCCACACCCGGCTCTGCACACAGGGATCACTGCTGGCGGTGCTGGGGACCCTATGGGATGCCGGGATCGAACCCAGGTCAGCGCGTGCAAGGCGAACACCCTACCCTCTGTGCTGACGCTCCGCCCCTCAGCTGGCTTTTAGCCCCTCCTGGCTATAGAGCCTGATTTAGCTCGGGCTCATCTGAAGCCCAGGGCAATACGTGAGCCCTGACCCTCACAGGATTGGTTTGGGGGGTTGCCCTCCTCTTGGGGTAGACGTCCATAGTTTTGAGAGTCTTGAGATTCAGGGCAAATGACTGTCCAGGGAGAAGGACCAGGCTTACAGTCCGAGTTTCTGAGTTTCTCATTTCGTGGGTTTTCACCAGTGCTGAGCTTACGGGTGAACCAAGCAGCAAACCGGCCCTCAGGAGAAGCCACGACGGCCTGTCAGCGCCGCACTGCTCTGCCGGCCGGAGATGCGGGCGTGTCTCGTCTGCTGCGCCCCGCTGCATCCCCTGTACTGCGATCTGCTTATTTTATTGGGGACTGTCCATGGTGGGCAGGAGGTCGCAGGGCCTTAGCTGCATGCGAGACCCTGCACCATCTCTGGGCTCACCCCTGTCTTCCTTCACTCTGCCCTCCCCCTCCTTCTCTGCTTTTTCTTTTCCTTTCTTTATGGGTCACACCCGGCAATGCTCAGGGGTTGCTCCTGGCTCTGCACTTAGGAATTACTCCTGGCGGTGCTCGGGACCATATGGGACGTCGGGGATGGAACCCAGGTCAGCAGCGCACAAGGCAAACGCCCTACCCACTGTGTGTCGCTCTGGCCCTAAATTGATCCTTTTCTCCAACAGACACTTCCCCCTTCCTGCCCTTCTGGAAATCTCCATCCTCCCTCACTCATTTCCTCTATCAAAGGCAGCAACAAGGGGCAGGAGCGATAGCCCAGCGGGTAGGGCGTTTGCCTTGCATGCAGCCGGCCTCTGCCTGCCTGGGTTCGATTCCCAGCATCCCATATGGTCCCCCGAGCACCGCCAGGAGTAATTCCTGAGTGCAGAGCCAGGAGAAACCCCTGAGCGCCACCGGTGTGACCCAAAAAAAAAAAAAAAAAGACAGCAACGTGCGGGCGTGACTCGGAGGCGCCCCCCACCCCTGTGCCCCCTTAAGCGCCCACCACAGCTGTATATTTAAGCATCATCATTTTCTCTAAAGAAAGACATGAGAGGGGGCAGACACTAAGTAGAAAAAGCTGTAAAGGTGCGTGATTTATAGGACATGGGGAGGGCACTTACCCTGCAGGCGGCAGGCCTGGGTTTGACTCCCAGCACCCACAGGGTCGCCAAGCACTGCTGGGAGTGAACCCAGAAGCAACTCCCAGCGTCACTGGGTGTGGCCCTTGCCCCCACAAAAGGTCTGTCTCCCCGAGAGGCTTTAATTGTGCGAATCCCCGAGGGAGCTGGGCGCGCAGAGGACTTTCTCCCGGGCTGGGATAGGACCCTCCCGGTCTCCGCTTCCCAGGGCAGGACCAAGCACAGCGGGGGCGGCTTCTGTCTTGCACAGGCTCAGCCCGGCCTCGATCCCCGGCATCCCGTATGGTCCCCCCCAGCACTGCCTTGAGTAATTCCTGAGTGCAGAGCCAGGAGTAGCCCCTGAGCATCGCCGGGTGTGACCCAAACACACACACACACACACACACACACACACACACACACACACGCACGCACGCACGCACACACACACACACGCACACACACACACACACACACACAACTTCCCTCCTAGCCTTGTGTGGCATGCGTGGCTGGCGGACCCCACCCAGAGACCCCCACCCAGTTCGAGGGGCAGAAGATCCCGCTTCTCATGCCTCCAAGGCAAAGGCCAGGCCTATGTCGGCGAGGAAAGAGGGTTTGCTCACACTGGGGTGTCCTGGAACATGAGCTGTCCCCGGGTGCCTGTGTCCCCTGCGGCCAGCACCCTGGCCACGGTGCATGCAGCCAGCAGGCAGTGGCTGGAAAACATAGGCTCATGCCCAGGCCGAAAACCACCTGGTCACCACATCCTTCCGCTCTGGGGGCCGCCAGAGACTAAGCCCAGCTCTCCCTACCAAAGGCCGGACCCCCCAAGGCTTAGTCCTCACCTCTTTGCCAGGAAAAATCTCCCTCCCGAGGCCCCGACTGAACATTCTTCCCATGATGCTTTCTCAGGGCCGGGGTGGGGGGACATTCTGGCCGGGGTCCCCTCCATGCGCTGGGCCACCACTCACCCTGCTGACGCTGGACCTCCCAGACCTGGTTGGAGTGTGGACGGGGCTGGGATGATCTTATGGTTCTGAGGTCATGCTGGTGACTGCCCCATGCGGGTGTCAGAAGCTCCCCCAGTAGAGGCGCAGTTTCTCCTCCTGGGGTGACAGGGCCTGGTCCCCACACAGCTCTGCAGCGGCCAGGCCCATTCCTGGGGTCTCACCGTCAGCTAAGCCTGTCCTGGGTGTTTCTGTGCAGCTGGTGAGGGGACAGTGGACAGAAGTCCACACCCCCACGGGGAAAACTCCTGCCCCATGTCGGTGCATGCTCAGACCCAGAGCTGTGTGCCCGCAGGAATGAAAACGGACTAATAAGCGGGTCCCTGCTATCCTTTCTCTGGGTGCAGGGGCAGAGGTTTGGGGTTCCCTGGGGGTGGTCGGAAACACTCCGAGTCACAGCTGTGCGTGACACAGATCTGGGCTTGTTCCCCAGAACCTGAGGACCAGGTGGAGCCCCCCAGCTGAGGAAGAATCAAACATTCAAAGACATTCTGACAGGGAGCAGGTTACACAGCTCACAGCGGGTTCCCAAGCCCATCCCCAGGAGCGACCCCTGAGCTCTGCTGACCCCCCACACACACACACACAAAGATACTGACAGCACCAGAGCCAGAGCGACAGCCCAGTGGAGATTGCTGGGCACACCACCGCCAGGCTCAACCCCCAGAGGACCCCCCAACCCACCAGCAGTGATCCCTGAGTCAGAGCAGGAGTCAGCCCTGGGCACGTCTGGGAGTGACCCCCAAACAAAAACAAACCCCAAAGAACTGATGATAGCAAGTGTTGGTGAACTACGCCACGGGGTGGGGGGGTGGAAAGTTTTGTGGTTCCTCCCACAGCTGGACACCCCCCCCACCAGGATGCAGCTGCCCTCCAGAGGCCCGTGGCCAGAAGTGTGGTGGGTGTGGGGGTCGGTCCCTCCGAGGTGAGGACTCAGGGCTGCGCAGAGCCGCGGGAACACGGGCCCCCAAACCGTGTGTGCGGGCGGCTCAGATTTACCCAGAAAGCACCTGGCCACCACGCGGCCCTGGGGACAGTGTGGAGAGGCCAGACACAGGTGTGACTTGCATCTAAGGGAGGGAGGACGGGCCTGGGGCCCATTTACAGGGAAATGCTTGCGTCCTGCTGGCTGCCGGTTGAGGGACACAGCACACAGATATCACACGGGCCAGAGTGATGCTAAGTACAGGGGAGGGCACTGGACTTTCACGTGGCTGACCTGGGTTTAATACCCGGCATCCCATACTGTCCCCGAGCTCTGCCAGGAGTAATACTTGAGCACAGAGCCAGGAGTAAGCCCTGAGCATCACCCGGTGTTGCCGCACCAAATAAAAATAAGTCGGGGCCAGGAGCGATAGCCCAGCGGGTAGGGCATTTGCCTTGCACGCGGCCGCCTGCGCCGGCCCAGGTTCGATCCCCAGCATCCCATATGGTCCCCCGAGCACCGCCAGGAGTAATTCCTGAGTGCAGAGCCAGGAGTAGCCCCTGAGCATTGCCAAAAAGCAAAAAAAAAAAAAAAGTCACAAGGGGACAGAGAGCTGGAGCCGCGTGTTATCACAGCCTAGTGGACCAGCCTAGTGGACCAGCCCGAGTGCGGCTGGTGACCCAGTGAAACACTCCATGTCCCCACCGGGAGACCAGGCACAGCTGCCCCGCAGGCTCAGGGCACAGCAACTTAAATGGACAGACGGACGGATGAGCCCCAGAAGGACACACCAGCTTAACCCTTTCAAGCCTGAGCCCAGCTGCTGCTGCTGCCCTCTCCCCACGGCCCTCCTGCTCCCCCTCCCACTGGTGCAGGGCCTGGGAGAGAGATGGGGGAGGGCCCCCCCGGCAGCTGGGAACTACCCTGTGAAGATGGACCGAAAGCTCAGCCCGCGTGGGGAGCCTATTACAGCTGCAGCGGAATTTTCCTCTTGGCCTGAAATCATAAACAACCTGGGGACCCCGATGGGGACACCCCAGGCCCCGCCTGACAGTTGGCCCATTTGGGAGGTGGGAAACCACCAGACTCAGCTCAGTGGGAAGGAGCGTCCAAAGCCAGCAAGGAACCTCCAGGGCCAGTGACAGCACAGCAGGGCCAGACCCGGTTCTTTTCCTGGCACCCTCATTGTTTACCCCAAGCCTGCCTTGAGCGCAGAGCCAGGAGCAGGCCCTGAGCATCAGCAGGTGTGGCTAACTCCCCGCAAACCTAAGACTTCCTTCCCTAGGCAAGGGGTGGCAGTAGGGAAATGGGGATCTTGGGGTTCACATATCAATTTGCAGCAAGTGGAACTAGCCCCAGCTGTCTCTGCCGCCGCCTCAAGCCCACTTTCCTAATCCCTCCGTCTTCCCCTTTTTGGCCACAGAGGCTGTGACTTCCTTGCTCTGGTTGCTCGGCCCCAGCTGCCCACCCCCGCCCCACCTTCCTTATATTCACAGACCCCGTGCTGTGCTGAGTAAATCAGCCCCCACCTCACTTTGTGGGTTTGGGTTTTGTTTTGGGGCTATATCTGGCAATACTCAGAGGTTCCTCCTGGCCCTGCACTCCGGTCTCACTCCTGGCAGTGCTTGGGGGACCCTATGGGATGCTGGGGATTGAGTCTGGGTGGGCAGCGTGCAAAGAGCCCCCCCACACACACTGCTCAGTCCCGGCCCCATTCTGAAAGAGGCAGAACTGCCCCCGGATGTCGGGGCCGGAGAGATTGCCCAGTGGGGCAGAGTGCTTGCCTTGTACCCACACTTCACATAAGGTCCCTGAGCCCTGCCAGGAATGAGCTGAGCACTGCCGGCTGTGACTTACCTACGCACCAAAAAGGCAGGGCCAGAGCGACGCTACAGCGGGGAGGACACTTGCCGTACAGCTGCCCCGGAAGTCTGGTCCCCGGCACCCGACAGCTTCCCCGAGCACCTCCAGGAATGATCCCTAACATCAGAGCCAGGAGAGAGCCCTGAGCACCGCCAGGTGTGGGCCATACACAAAGCCAACCCCCAAACTGTCCCCGATTTATAAGAGAAAAGATCCACGTTAGCTTAGCTGCTGGCGTGAGGCACACAGTTTAGAGGCAGAATTGGGGTCCCCTTAAATCACCTCCTAAAACCAGAGTCTTTCCCTCCCAGTGGGAGACCCTCCAGTCTCCCTGCTCTTCCCCAGAATCCTCATGGGGGGGGCCCCAAGCTCAACACCATTTCTTCTGTGCCTGAGCCCACCGCCCCGGAGGCCTTTGGGGCCTTGGGCCTGGTGTGGTCGTTGGCATGGGTCTGGCCCGCTGGATCCTGAGCCATGGCTCTGCCTGTGAGCGAGGCTCTGGGCCGGGCAAAGTTCCATGAGCCTCCCGCGGAACAACTCGGGGAGTCCACAGCAAAGCGCCACCATCTGGGTCTGTGATACAGCAGGGCCGGAGGGGGTGGCCTGCGGTCCGTCCACTCAGCCCTGGGCAGTGCTCGCTGTAAACCCAGCACCCACTGCCCCCTCTGGGAGGCGTCCCCTCTCCCAGGCTGCAGGTAGGAGGATGGTGTAAGGCCGGGGCAGGGGCGGGTGCAGCCGGACCCTCCCCCACAACGGTCCCGCAGGCTGGGGGGGCTCTGGGGCAGGAGGTCGGGTCACCCCCTGGCACCAAGAACTGGGAACAGTCCCAGGCACGGCTGGGGGGCAGCCCCAGACTAAAGCCAGCAAACAAAAACGAAGTGGTGGGGGGGGGTGTCATTTTGGCCCCGAGCGCCTGACTCTCATCCGAGTGTCTGTTTAACCACCCTGTTTTTTGCCAAGGGCAGCTATTTTGTTTAAAAAACAAATTGTTCTGGCCCAGGCTAGCCCCCACCGCCTCTGTGTTTCAGCCCTGACCACTCTGCCCCCCACCTGCGAGCTGAGAAAATGCTCAGTGTTTGCAATGGGGTTTTCTGGGCTGCGTCAGAGTCTGCTGAGCAGACCCACAAGGCTTCAAGGTGGGGGACAATGGCAAATTCCAGGGGTGTGTAAGGACCAGGGTTTTGCAGCGCCTGGATGTAAAGAACCCAGACATTGTTTGGGCTTGTTGTTCGTGTGTGTGTGTGTGTGTGTGTGTGCTTCGTGTGTGTGTGTGTGTGTGTGTGTGTGTGTGTGTGTGTGTGTGTTGGAGGGGGATCGTTTGGGCCACACCTGGCAGTGCTCTCGGCTGACTCCTGGCTCTGCACTCAGGAATCCCTCCTGGCGGTGCCCAGGGGATCCAACCCGAGTTGGCTCTGCTATTGCTCTGGCCCCAAGAACCTTTCCATTGGAAGAGAGGCTTAAGTACCTGAGAAGCGGCTGCGCGAGTGTCAGCTTAGCCCGAGTCTACACCAGCGGCCGTGAGTGCTGGGGCTTGCAGCAACCGCGTCTCAGGGATGGGGTCCTGTCAGCACAGGGTTCGGTTCCAACCAGCCCCCCGCCCGACAAAGCTCAGCACTGAGCTCTGGCCAGGGGAATGGGGCCCCAGCTCCAGGCGGACTGTGGGGTACCAGGTGCTGAGTCTCGTGACCCAAATCTCTAGAGACGGAAGTTGAGGGTGGGGGGACCGGGGGCCCCAGGATCGAGGCCAAGCACCGAGGGAGACTCTTCCACCGTGGGGTGAGTCAGCAGGGATGTGGGGCTTCTCGGGACTGTGTCCTGAAGGAGGCTCCAGTAGCGCCCCCTCCCAGACCGTAGCCGGTAGGGCGGGAAAGCAAGTACAGAGAACCCTTCCAGGGCTGAGCTCTGCTTCGACTCCTGTCTGTCTGTCTTCCTCTCTCACACACTCGCACAGTCATAAACACAAGCTCTCACACACATATTCTCACATACTCACACAAAGCCGTCACACACACACTCATAAACACAAGTTCTCATAGTCACACACTGCCACACACACCCTCACATTCACACAAACACACACACTCTCTTTCT
Organism: Cryptotis parvus; assembly: GCA_021461705.1. NCBI lineage: Eukaryota > Metazoa > Chordata > Mammalia > Eulipotyphla > Soricidae > Cryptotis > Cryptotis parvus. The sequence continues at coordinate 31,028 of JAJIBD010013777.1, forward strand.
CTCTCTCTCTCTCTCTCTCTCTCTCTCACACACACACACACACACACACACACACAATCACGCTCTTTTGTCTCACAATAGCACAGGGAATCAGTCACCCGAGTTGGGGCCGAGCCCCGTGTTCAGGGCACACACAGGTGCCCTCTGTGGAGACAGCTAATCTCGGGAGCCGCCTCTCTCGTTCCCTACCCAGCAAAGAAAGGTGCCCTTTGCCCTCTGCCCAGTGCCCTGTGCCAGGGCCTCCCAGGAGGGGGAGAAGTGGGAGCATTTCCGGGCTCGGACAAAAGTGCGACCCCCCCCAGCAGCTGGGGCCTGCGTGCTTGTGCCCCTTACCATGGGGGCCGTGCAGAGGGCAGGAGGCCAGCCTACATAACAGCAGCCCACCAGAGCCGGTGGACAAGAGGGTTGGGTGAGGGGACACCTGCCCTCACTGGCCTGGCAATGACTCCCCACTCATTCCGAGATCACAGAATGTGCTGGCGCTCGGGGCTCTCAGGGTAACCCCGGTGCTCCCGGGGCGACACCCTCTGACGTGTTTCTTCCATCTTCCGGCCACGCACCCCACAACCCGCCTCCAAGCAGCGCCCAAGCCCAGCCAGGCCGGAAGCCAAGGTCGCATCCTCACGGCCAAACCTCTCCTGCACCTGAGACCACTGCCTGTGGTTACGAGCCCCTCACCCCAGCCCCTAGCCTAGCAGGCCAGGGCGGATTCCAGGGCCAATGCGCTCTGTGAGGCTGTCTCGGGGACCCCAGAGGCGTGTCCTGCAGGCTTTGGAATTTCAAATGTTCCCCCCAAATCATCCCTTCAGCTAGGACCTGCTGGGTGGGCCAGGGAGGGGTCGTGCCTCTGTGTCTCTGGGGCCCCATCTGAAAAGATGGTCGACTCCCAGCAGTCCAGGGGGGTCTGTACGGGTAAGGGTCTCCGTGGGGAAGGGGGTGTCTGAGGGGCCCAGCTGGAGAGAGGGTATGAGATGGGCCCTCACCCATGGTGTGTGTCCACATCAAGGGGGATCCTGGCCATCAGAGCACAGACCACGACACGCCGGCTGGTGCTCAGGGGCCAAACTCTGTCCACACAGCCATGCCTCGCCCTTGGAACCATCTCTTGGGCCCCCCAACAAGCTTATTCAGAAGCCTTCTCTGGAAGACAGCAGAGATGGGAAAATACAGTGACGGACTGCCGGAGCCAGACTTCGAACAACCAAAGATTTGAAGGAACTTTCTAGAAAGAGCATGCCGAGACCATAGAAAAGAATTCCTAGAGGTGGCGCCGCAGGGTCCTGAGCCTGAATTTGAGGTGACCTAACCGCATACAGGCCGCCTCGCTTCCCTTTTTATAATTTTATTTATTTATTTATTTATTTTTGCTTTTTGGGTCCACCCAGCGATGTTCAGGGGTAACTCCTGGCTCTGCACTCAGGAACTACTCCTGGCAGTGCTCGGGGACCATATGGGATGCCGGGATCAAACCCGGGTGCAAGGCAAACGCCCCTACCGGCGGGCTATCACTCTGGCCCCTCGCTTCCTCTTTTAAACTCAGATCTCCAGGGGCTGGAGCGATAGTCCAGCAGGTAGGGCATTTGCCTTGCATGCGCAGACCTGGGTTCGATCCCGGCATCCCATATGGTCCCCTGAGCACCGCCAGGGTAATTCCTGAGTGCAGAGCCAGAGCATTGTCGGTGTGACCCAAAAAGCAAAAAAATAAATAAATAAAAAATAAACTCAGATCTCCTGGGGCCAGAGCGATAGTCCAGTGGGTAGGGCGTTTGCCTTGCATGTGGCCAACCCGGTTCGATCCCGGCATCCCATATGGTCCCCTGAGCACTTCCAGGAGTAATTCCTGAATACAGGAGTAACCCCCTGAGCATTGCTGGGTGTGACCCAAAAAGCAAAAAAAAAAATAAACTCAGATCTCCTGAGTCTCAGATGTAGCTTTAAAAGACCCACCTGGGGGCTAGAGCAATAGCCCAGGGGGTAGGGCGTTTGCCTTGCACGCGGCCAGCCTGTGCCGGCCCGGTTCGATCCCCGGCATCCCATATGGTCCCCTGAGCACCGCCAGGAGTAATTCCTGAGTGCAGAGCCAGGAGTAACCCCTGAGCATCGCCGGGTGTGACCCAAAAAAAGCAAAAAAAAAAAAAGACCCACCTGCTGCTCCCCTACCCCCCCCCCTCATCACGCTAAGCCCCAGGCGCCTCCGTGACAGCTTTCGAGACTGAGACCGGGAAGGCATGGAGTCACGGCTAAGCACAAGGAAAGCACAAAGTCACCAGGAAGACCAAAACCGTTTACTGTCCCCTAAAGACTCCTCTGGCTTTGCACCCCAACCCCCAGCCTGGCCCACAGGGTGCTTGTGAGGGGCCCCATTGCAGCACCCCTGGGGTGCCCTCCCTGGGCCCTGTCGGGTGCTATGTGAAGGACGACTGTTTACGGAACAGGTCGGCGCACAGCCGTGGCAGGCAAGGCCAGGGCGGGAGGGGCGGGAATCCGCAGGCGCGGCTATGCCAGGGCAGGGCATCCGGGACGACCCCCTAGACAGGCAGCGCCCTTCGCCCTTGGAGGGAGGAATCCTGGAGAGAAACCTCCGGGAAGCAGCAGGAGTGTGTGAGTGCCTGTGCGTGTGTTCCTCGGGCCGCGGTGACACAGTGCTCGGGGCTACTCCCAGCTGGTGCTGCAGATGGACGTGGTTCTCCACTGTGCCAGCCTTCTGCACAATCCCTTTCTGTTTTCTTTTTAATTTTGGAGACCACACACTGGCTGTGCTCTGGGAGCTCTCCCGGCAGGGCCTCGGGGACCATATGCGATGCCAAGGCTCAAACCCAAGTCAGTGGATGCAAGGCAAACGCCCTACCCGCTGGGTTATCGCTCCAGCCCGCTTTTGTTTTAGGATCACACCTGGCAGTGCTCAGGCCTTACTCCTGGCTCTGCGCTCAGGGTTCACTCCTGGTGAGACTCAGGGGACCATACGGGATGCCGAGGTTGGCTGTTTGCAGGGCAGATGCCCTCGGCACCCTTGGCTTGTATTATGGAAGAACATTAGCTGGGCCACAGACATACAGCCAGCCTCTGGACCCCCTCACAGACCAGCTCCTCTGTGGCCCCTGTAGTTCACGGGGAAGAAAAGGATCGCCCGTGACTCCCCAGCCCATGACCCCTGTCGACCTGTGACCCCTGTCGGCCTGTGACCCCTGTGAGCAGCTCTGTTTTTCTTGTACCTGCTGCGAGGCAAAGGACACAGGCCAGGCCCCACAGACTCCGGAAGCATCTGGAGCGATTTTCTCAGTGGTCTGGGTTTTGCCGTGCAGATGGATGAGTTGGGGGGTAAAAGGCCAGATTTCTCTCTAACCTGAGCAGACGCCAGAGGACTCTGTGGGGCTCTAAGTCCTGATCGCCCTGTTGGCTGCTAAAGCTCAGTGGAGCATGAGCAGAGACCAGATGTTAAGGATCGGAGAGTGGCAGTGCCACAGAGGCGCAGGACACAGGTGGGACCGTATGACCCACTGACTCGGGCTCGATTCCCAACATCCCGTAGGTCTCCTGAGGACCACCAGGAGTGATTCCTGAGCATTGCCAGGTGTGGCCAAAAAAAAGAAGGAAGAAGGAAGAAGGAAGAAGGAAGACGAAGACGAAGATGACGACGAAGAAGAAGAAGAAGAAGAAGAAGAAGAAGAAGAAGAAGAAGAAGAAGAAGAAGAACAACAACAACAACAACAACAACAACAACAACAACAACAACAACAGCAACAACAACAGCAACAGCAACAACAGCAGCAACAAAGAATTAGGGAGTTGGGGCCGGAGCAACAGCACAGCGAGGAGGGCATCTATCTTTGACTGGTTTCAATCCCCAGCACCCCATTTGGTCTCCAAACCTACCAGGATGATCCCTGAGCACAGTCAAGGGTAACCCTTGCTGTTCGGTATGGCCCCAAAAATGCAAAAGAAAAAAAAGAATTAGGGAGACAGTGCAGAGGACTAATACACAGGAGACCCAGGTCTGTCCTCATCAGCACCCCGGGAGTAGCCCCCGAAGACTGCCCGGTGTGACCGCCCAACCTTAGACATGCACAGTCACACACTAACACACGCATACTCACACCCTCACACTCAGACACACTCTCACACACTAATACACTCGGTCTCACACACACCGACAAGTCACACACTCACACAGTAACGGTGTCATACACACAGTCACACATCTTACACACTAACAGTCTCACACTCACATACATTCTAACATACTAACACACTGTCTCAGACACACTCAGTCACACAATCTCACACAGTCTCCTACACATACTCATAGTCACACACACTCTCTCACAGTCGTACACTCACACACTAACACACTGTTTCATACACACACATTCATTCAGTCTCACACACATTCACACACTCATACTTAGTCTCACACACATACACACACTCGCCGTCTCACACACACACAGTCACACACTAGCACACTCAGCCTCACACCCACACCCACACTCACACACTCACCCTTTCTGTGCTCCCCCAGGACATTTCTCTCCAGCACAGTCGACAGGGCAGGAGGACGCCTCGTCCACGTGGCTGTCCCAGATGTCCAGTTTTTCCCACTCTGGGTCGCGACTTATATGGGCAGTGTCGTGAGACACTGGGCAACAGTACAACCGAGAGTCCACGGGCGCCTTGGCACAGCCAACGCCATGCCACAGTTGTGGGATTTGTGGACACGCTGATTCCTTCTCTGGGCAGTGCCAGGGACCGACCCAGGGCCTCACACATGTTCTCAGCACTGAACCATATTCCCAATGTAGGATGTGGTGAGTTCCACATGCAGCGCTGCCCTCCTAATCCCTGGGTTTGGCCAAAACCGTGCCCACACTGCTACCCATGGCCCCTAAGGGCCATGTGTCCAGCGGTGAAAGAGAGACAGGAGGGAGAGGGAGAAAGAGAGGGAGAGAAGAGAAGGGAGAAAGGGAGAGACAGAGAGAAGGAGAGAGAGGGGAGAGGAGAGAGGGGGAGAGGGGGAGAGAAGGAGAGAGGGGGAGAGGGGAGAGGAGAGAGGGGGGAGAGGAGAGAGGGAGAGGAGAGAGGGGGAAAGGGAGAGAGAGGAGACATGGGGAGAGGGGGAGAGGAGAGAGGGGGAGAGGAGAGAGGGGGAGAGGAGAGAGGGGGGAGAAGAGAGAGGGGGGAGGGGAGAGAGGGGGAGGGGGAGAGGAGAGAGGGGAAGAGAGGGAGAGGGGTAGAGGAGAGGGGGAGAGGAGAGGGGGAGAGAGGGAGAAGGGGAGAGAGGGAGAGAGGGGAAGAGGAGACAGGGGGACAGAAAAGAGAGGGGGGAGAGAGGAGAGAGGGGGAGAGAGGGAGAGAGGGGGAGAGGGGGGAGAGGAGAGAGGAGAGAGGGGGAGAGAGAGGAGAGGGAGAGAGGGAGAGAGGGGGAGAGGGGAGAGAGAGGGGGAGAGAGGAATGGAGAGAGAGAGGGGAGAGAGAGAGGAGAAGGGGAAGAGATAGATAAGCCCCTACAACTCCTCATCCTCATGGGTAAAAAGACCCCCAAGGAAGCTGGGAGCCGAGGACCACATACTACATGCAGGGACCCCAGGGTCTAGCCCCCAGCCCCTCACCCCAAACAAAAACACAAGAGAGAAGTGGAGTGTGAGTGGCCTGAGGAGGCTGAGCCAACCGGGCTGGCTCCTTCTCCCCTTGAGTCTGAAAATGGCGGTGGGGGGCTGAGAGTGGAGGAGAAGGAGATCCGGGAGTGACGCATGCTCCACTCACCATGGCCAACAGCAGACGACCATCTACTCCCCACAGTGTGAGCTCTCCCACAACGCCCCCCGAGAAATCTACAAACTGATTCAGGGATGCAAGCAGGGGCCGGATGTGAGGGGCTCTGTCCTGGCTGGAGCCAAGAGCTGGGGGAGGTGAGGAGGGGAGGTGAGGCCGGCTGGGTCTCAGAGCCTCAATGGGAGGGTTTGGTAGGGTGTATGTCTGCGTGTCTGTGTGAGTGCGTGTGTGTCTGTGTCCGGTGTGTCTGTGTTTGTGTATCTGTGTGTTAGTGTATGGGAGTCTATGTTGTCTGTGTTCACATGTCTGTGTGCGCCTGTGTTCGTATGTGTCTGTGTGTTTGTCTCTGTGTGTGTGTCTCTCTCTGCATGTCTGTCTGTCTGTCACACTGTGTCTGTGCTGACCTACAGCCTCATCCATCCCAGCTCATTTTCTAAATTCAGGGCTGAAAGCAATGATTGTGGACATACAAACAAGTCAATCCCTCTGCTCACCGTGTTTCACCATCGGGCATAGGACGGGTTGGGCAGTGTCCGCACCCTGTGGAATGTCTGTCTACAGCCCTCAAGTCCACTTACTGACCAGAGGCCCCTGGGCCCGGAGGAGCGGCTTCTGTCTACCTGTCCCTGCTGTTTAACCCCAGGGTACTCCAGAAATGGAGAAGGGACAAGAGTGAGACCCTCTGTGACAGCAGCAGGCGCCCACACGCGGGGCTCTGCACAATGGGGAGCCCTGAAGTGGGCTGGCTCAGTCTGGAGCAGAACTCAGCGGGAGGGCGTTTGCCTTGCACGCGGCCATCCCGGGTTCGATCCCCGCATCCCACATGGTCCCCAAAGCTCCGCCAGGAGTAACCCCTAGAGCGTCGCCCAGTGTGATCCAAAAAGAAATAGCAAAAAAAAAAAAAAAAAAAAGCACTGCAGACAACAGTGTCCGAGCTACATCACCTAAACTGCATTAAAACAAAAAGTTAAAGCTAGGGCCAGAGTGTCAGGACAGCAGGGAGGGCATCTGCCTTACACACAGCCGACTCGGGTTCAATCTCCGCATCCCATATAGTCCCCGAGAACCACCTTGAGTAATTCCTGAGTGCAGAGCCAGGAGTGACCCCTGAGCATCGCCAGGTGTGACCCAAACACTACCCCCCCCCACTCAAAAAATAAACCCATAAAGTTGAATCTAGGTGTTCAGAGACAAAAGCAAAAGTGAAAAGAATCGGATGCGAACATGGCCGGAGAGGGTCCTGCGACTGCTTCAGGGCAGGGCGGCAGCTATGCGGGTGGCGGGGGAGGCAGTGGGTCTGGGCAACGCGAGGTCAGTGAACAGGACGGGGGTCAGCGCCGGCCACCAGCCACCAGCCCCGACATCACAGCAAAGCTCCCTCCAGCACTGCCTGACCGTAGCGAGGGCCGGCATTCCAGAGAGGCCTGATACTCGGGCATGGAGAAGACCAGAAGGTCTTGGACACAAGTGTCCCCTGTAATGCTTAGATTGTGTCCCTCCTTCCTTTCAGGCCTTTCTTTTTTTCCTTTTTGAGTCACACCTGGTGATGCTCAAGGGTTACTCCTGGCTCCGTACTCAGGAATCACTCCTGGCGATGCTCAGGGCGCCATATGGGATGCCGGGATTCAACCCAAGTTGGCTGCGCCGCAAGGCAAATGCTCTCCCCACTGTGCTACCGCCTCCGGCCCCTCAGGCCTGTTTTCATTTCGCTGCGACTCTCCACCCGGACGTGCCCGGGCCCTACCCTCACTGCCACTCTGCCCTGTGTTGGGACTCACTCTGGCCTCCCAGCTGGACGCGACTGTGCCCAGAAATTCTGAGAGGGGTGAGCTGAGCTTAGGCCGATGGCAAAACCCCAACCCTCAGCTCTGAGGTCAAGAGAAGCAGCCCCTGGACGAGAGCGAGGACTCTTGCTGATGTCGACGACCGACGTCTCTTTCCCTTCTCAGCCAGGCAAGAGGAGGCCCAGGGAAGCTGAGAGAGCCACTGAAGGTTGCACAGCAAGCAGGAGGGCAGAAAGGGAACAGGCATGGGCGCAGTTCTGGCCTTGGGGGGTGAAGCAGGCGCCAAAGTACCTGCACCCCGCCCACCGTGGTCCTGCCCGCCTCTCACCCAGGACCCCCTCAGTGGGGACCTGCTGATCCTGAGTGTCCCACGGGTGCCCAAGGACACGTGAATGGGGCCAGAGCCCCCGTGCAGAGCAGAGGTGGCCCAGGGCCCGGGAGTTGGGGCAAGAGCTCAGACACCCTCCGTGCCCGGGACACCTGGGTCCGGGACACCGACAACCTGGGGCAGCGTGGACGCAAAGGCCAGTGGGCACCAGGTGGTGGCTTGTGCTCCCGCCACGAACAGCTCTCACCACCTCAGACCACACAGCAGCCTGCCGGAGCTCCCAGGCCGCCCCTCCCCACCCCAAGGTTCCAGCCGGCCAGCAGCAGGAGACCAAAGGCCACTCATAGGCCCGTAGCTCCCCAAATCACAAACTCCCCCAAACTCACAGCTCCCTCGAAATCACCAGCTGACCCCCCCAAATCACCAACTGCCCCAACATCACCAATTCCCCTATCACTGGCTCCCCACAACATGCCGCACAGCCTGGCCTGGCTGCGGTCTCCACCCTGCGACACAGCCTCCTGCCGGGAAGGGGATGTTCCAGAAAGGCCTGGCGGGCCCTGGGCAGGGTTGGGCTGTTCCATCCCCAGCCTGCGGGTCCCTGCCTGGCCTTGGTGTCCAGCCATGCAGGAAGAACACTGGCTTGTGTCTTCAGGGTCACTGGCAGAAATGTTAGCCCGGCCCTGGACCAGAGCCTGGTGTCCCCAGCCCCTGGGGACGCCAGGCCCCAGCACCCTCTGTCTCTCTGGCCTCGGGGCCTCCCTGATGCAGGGGTCAGGGCCGGGGGCCACTCATGAGGCCGCTTCCCGCCTACCTCCCCATCACTCCCAGCCCAGAGGGTCCTGGGAACAAAGGTGTGCCTCTGCCTGCCCAGTGACGCTCTGTTGGGCACAGGAAGAGGAAGGGGTGAGCGTGGCACTGCCCGAGACACGCTCTCCTCGCCCCGTGCTCCCGACAGGCCCGGAAACCTCCATACATTAACGGAAGATGTTTAGTCTGGGCACTGATGCCAGCTCGGCTGGCTGCGCCTCGGATGTCAGGGAAAGGGCCCCGAGGGGGCAGCGCCTTTTCCACACCCCACAGGTCCCTCGAGGGGGTTCTGGCGGCCGGACACGGACCTACCTGCGGGCAAGAGCTGGACCTGCAGCACAGCAGCCACCGCCAGGCCCTTCCAGGCCATGCTGTCCATCCGTTGTGCGGTGCAGGGGGCCGGGGCAGGCGTCGAGCCACCTCAGGAAGTGGAGGGGCCCTGGCTAGGAGGCACCTGCCACGGGCCACACACTCACCCCAGCTGCCGCACACAGGCAGGAAGCTCAGGAGGTTTGAGGCTTTAGGGTGTGCGCGAGAGCCGTCTGTTTGTATCTGTTCTCTCTCCCAGCTCCGGCTCCCCACCCCGCCCCCAACCTGCATCCGAATTTTATCTTCCCGGGGCCAGGAGAGCCCCTCGCCATTATCTAAGCCAGTGTCTGCGCCCAGGGCTGCAGACGGCAGAGCTCAGGCCCCTGAGGCGCTGTGGAAACCAGATCGAGGTCGGGTGCTGTGCCCATCTGCCCGCGCCTCGGTCTAGGCCATGTCCCACCAGGGAGGCTGAGCTCACACATCTAGATGGAACGCACTTGGATTTTGCCAAGTATTGCACCCAAACACTGGAGATAGGTGTGATCACTCAAAAGAACTGAGCAAAAATCATTATTTGAGGGGGAGAGAGAGAGAGAGAGAGAGAGAGAGAGAGAGAGAGAGAGAGCACAGTGGGGAGGGCACAGGCCTTGCTTGAGGCTGATCGATCCCCGGCACCCCATATGGGCCCCCGAATCCACCAGGAGTGATGCCTGGGCTCTGGGCACTGCCGGGTGTGGCCCAAAAAAATAGAGAGGAAGAGAGAGAAGAGAGAAGTTAGAGAGGATGACAGAAGCGAGAGAGAGGAAATGAGAGAGAGAGAGAGAGACAGAGAGACACAGAGAGAGAGAGGTGGAGAGAGGCGGAGGGAGAGAATCAAAAAGCAGGTGATGCAGCCGAGACCTAGGACAGAGGTGAAACACTTGCTTGCCCGCGGCAAGCAAGTTTGACCTCAGCTCGCCCTACGGTCCCCCAAGAGCTGCCTATAGCAACTCCCTAAAAACAGAGCCCTGAGTGCAACCAGGTATGCCCCTCACCCTGAAAACAAACAAACAAAAAAAAAAAGCAAACAAACAAAACAAAAAAATTATACAAGGAGTAATAAGGCTTCTATGAAACAAACTAAAACTCAATTGAAAACAATAGTCCGGGGCCGGAGCAATAGCTCAGCGGGTAGGGCGCTTGCCTTGCATGTGGCCGGCCCATGCCGGCCCAGGTTCAATCCCGGCATCCCATATGGTTCCCCGAGCACCGCCAGGAGTAATTCCTGAGTGCAGAGCCAGGAGAAACCCCTGAGCAATGCCGGGTGTGACCCAAAAAGAAAAAAAAAAAAAAAAAAAAACCAATGGTCCGGGACCGGGGCGATAGCACAGCAGGTAGGGCGTTTGCCTTGCACATGGCCAACCCAGGTTCGATCCCCGGCATCCTATATGGTCTCCTGAGCACTGCCAGGAGTAATTCCTGAGTGCAGAGCCAGGAGTAACCCCCTGAGCATTGCCAGGTGTGACCCAAAAAGCAAAAAAAAAAAAAAAAAAAAAAGGTCTGGGGCTGGAGATAGCACAGCAGGGAGGGCATTTGCCTTGCACAGTCTCCCCGAGCACCACCAGGAGTAATTCCTGAGCGAAGAGCCAGGAATAACCCCTGAGTATCACCGGTGTGACCCAAAAAGAAAAAAGAAATTAAAAAACAATGATCGGTGAGGAGGGGAGCGATAGCCCAGCGGGAGGGCGTTTGCCTTACACACAGCTGACCTGGGTTGGATCCCCAGCATCCCATACGGTCTTCTGAGCCCTGCCAGGAGCAGTCCCTGAGCGCAGAGCCAGGAGTAAGCCCCAAGCACCAGCAATGTGCTCCAAAAATGTAAAAAGGAAAAAGCAAAGAGATCAAAGAAAAGCAATGGTGGGGGTGAACGGGAGAGCCTGGGCAGGCTCCACCAACACCCTGTCCACACCCTCGGGTCCGTCTCTCCTGGCTCCCAGCCTTGTGGCCCTGAGGACACTATCCTAGAAACTTCCTCCCCTCAGGTCACTCCCAGCTCAACTGTCCCTCCCCAGGCCAAGACACCCCCGTCCTGCACCAGGGCTGACCGTGTAGGTCAGCTCCACAGGTCCCAAGCAGCCAAGTGAGCCAGACCGTTAATCCCGACTCGCCTGGCCTTGTCTTGGGAAACCACCATCTCCAGTCCCTTATGGACCACGTCCCGCCCCACTCCAGTCTTCCAGGGAGGCCCCGCCACAGCACGCAGGTGCCACTGTCACAGAGATGGCATCCGCGTCCTTTGCCAAGGGGCCAGGGAATGCGAGGGGCAGCTGGGAGGACCACCCAGACTGCCAATACCGGAATCAAGCCTGGAAGGAGCCACTATGGCTAAATTCATCGGTACTTGGTGAAGGCGGCATAGAGTGCCCTCTGCTGGTCACCTCGAGCATACCCGGGACTCGGCTTGCAAATAGTGTTGGTTGGGGGAAGGGGTAGGAGACACTGGTCCCCCCACGGAGCTGGCCTCGATCCATTCACTGGGATTCCCTCTTTCCCATCAGCATAATAGTGAGATTCAACAAAATCTTTATCCAAGGAGAGATAGTCCAGCAGAGAGTGTTGGCCTTGTGTGCCGGCCAACGTAGGCTAGATCCCAGCATCCGATACGGTCCTCTGAGCACCGCCAGGAGTAATTCTGGAGCGCAGAGCCAGGCGTAACCCCTGAGCATCTGGTTGCTGGGAGAGCCTGGACAACTCCTGCCCTACTCACTGTGCCATACCTCAAACAGACATTTCTGGTCAGCACCAAAGGATGCAGACAGGACTCAGGACAAGTGGGTGAAGCAGGTGCCTGCCCCTGACCTGGTTTTCTCCCTTGGCGCCCCAAGGTTTTCAGGAAGGCCTGGACGGAGGCTATATTCTAGCCTCGCACACCCCAACTCCCAACAAATGCTGGTACCCGGCGACAAGCCATTTGCCAACGGGGAACAAGCTGTGTGCCCAGTTCAAGCTTATAACAAGGCCGAAGCTGATTCAAACCACTTTGTGGGGGCAGGGGAGCGTGTGGGGGAATGCCCTGCCTCACACACAGCTACCATCACACATAGTCCTCCCTGGAGCACCGCCGGGGACATCCCAGCAGTGCACCCAGGCCTCGAGTGGTACAATAGTTCTAGCTGGCCGAGAATAGTGCTTGGGACCCTCCATCTCAAATAAATATTTATAAATGAGCCCTGTGCCAAGGACACCAAAAGGGCCTCATGCAGATAACAAGCCGGCAATGGGTGCTAACACGAAAGCGCCAGGGACAGAGTGTGAGAAGAACGCCTTTAATATTTACTACCCAGGGAGCGAATCTCTCTTGCGGCCAAGGAGGGAGCTGAGGCCCCTGCAGAGAGCAGCAGCCTTAAGCACAATAAAGGGAGAGACTCGGGGTCGTGGCTGCCCCACGGGTCCAGGACCAGAGACGAGGCTCATTAAAGACCAGAACGGAGCACCCATGAGCATTCTCCATCTTCATCCAGACACGGGCCATGGCCACACTTGTGGCAAAGGGCACTGAGAAGGCAACATTAGCCAGCATCCACTGGGTAGGGAAACCAGCTGCCGAGTTTTGAGAATGTACATTGTTTTGGGGTCCTGATCACTGCAGATTTGCAGTTTTTAAAAAATCTAGGGCGCAGTAGCGGCCCCTGGTGGAACAATGATCTGCTGCAGGCCAGTGAGACTGACGTCACTGGTGTATTAGTGGGATTTCACAGGGTTCACGGTGCCAAGGGCAGCCTCTCTACCTGTGCCAACAGCAAAAGAGGGTGAACCTTCTCCTGTCCGGAAGCTTCCAGAAATAAAGAACGCAGAGTGTCAGAACTCACTCTGATCCCGGCGCCTCCCGGGAGCCCTGACAGAAAACTCTGGAACTGAGGGGACATGGGACTGTTGATCAGAATGTGAGGCATGCCCTCAGGAAGTGTTCTGCAAGGGGAATGCCAAGGGAAGGGAAATGAAAGGAGAGAGAGAGAACAAAGAGAAAGAAAGGAAGAAAAGAAGAAAGAAAGGAAGGGAGAGAGGGAGGGAGTAAGAGAGGGAGGGAGGAAGGGAGGGAGGAGGGAGGGAGGGAGGGAGGGAGGGAGGGAGGGAGGGAGGGAGGGAGGGAGGGAGGGGAGGGAGGGAGGGAGGAAGGAAGGAAGGAAGGGAAGGAAGGAAGGAAGGAAGGAAGGAAGGAAGGAAGGAAGGAAGGAAGGAAGGAAGGAAGGAAGGAAGGAAGGAAGGAAGGAAGGAAGGAAGGAAGGAAGGAAGGAAGGAAGGCAGGCCCCCTGTGACCTCACATCCCACGGGCCAGGGACTCCTGCTCTCCGGGAACCCAGAGAAGCGTTGCTGCATCTGCTCCCAACATCCAGGGCTGCTTCTCCAGACGGCCAGAGGAGTCCTGGGGCCTCACCTGCAGGGAGCAAGAACAGTTTGTGACTTCCGGCTTCCCGCTGGACCGAGACCACAGCTTCACTGGACGCTCATTCTAGCCGTGCCCACTGCTGGCTGCGGGTGCTGGGCAACACGGCAGGGGGACAGCCGCCAACACGGCCAGGTGCCTAGGTACCGTCCCTCTTCTATGCAGGTTCCCGGGTGCTGGCCACACAGCACTGAGGAACCCACATTCCCACACTCATGCCCACATGCCATGGCACGAACCACAGCCGGGCTGCACACCTCGCTCAGGGAATCCATGGTTTGTGGGCCAGGCAGGCATCTGCTGTGCATGAGATTCCGGGGCTAGACAGCACTGAGGGACCTGCATTCCCATACTCAGGTGTCGGGGGAGCCACAGGGGTCCCCAACAATACCAGGAAGCGAGTTCCCTTCTACCTCCAAGCCTGGGGGCAATGGATGAAAACTCAGGAATCTGGCGCAGGTTTTTTTTTTTTTTTTTTGCTTTTTTTTTGGGTCACACCCGGCGATGCTCAGGGGTTACTCCTGGCTCTTTGCTCAGGAATTTCTCCTGGCGGTGCTCGGGAACCATATGGGATGCCGGGATCGAACCCGGCCGGCAGGGCCGGCCGCATGCAAGGCAAACGCCCTACCCGCTGGGCTATCGCTCCGGCCCCTGGCGCAGTTTTTAAAGGCTTTACTATCACAGGTTCTGATATACAGTCCCAGAACAGGAAAAACTCCGGACTCTGGATTCCCAGCTAGGCCCCAGCCACGTGTAGACCAAGATGGCTGCCACCACATGTTGAAGCCCAACAGAGAACGGAGAGAGGAAAATGCCAAGGGAAGCTAAAATGGAAAAAAAAAAAGTGGGGCTTCTCTTTTCTCCCGGCTTATTTTATAGATAGAAATTCACCAAAACTTCCCAGCCCATCCTGGGCTCGGCTACCTAGAGATGAATACAGGTAAACAACTCTAATGAAATGCAGCACTTCAGGTGGCCTTCTGGCATTTACAAGCACCAGAGCTGATTCAAAGCCTCCCTAGCAGAGCTGGGAGGGCTGAAGCAAAGGATGGCTGGAGCTTAAAGTAGGCCTGTCCCCCAACACTCATGTCCACATGCCATGGCGTGGCCCAAACCACTACTGGAAAACAGCTGGGCTGTGCACACCTCACTCAGGGAATCCAATGCTTGTGGAGCCAGAGAGATAGCACAGTGGGTAGGTCATTTGCTGTGCATGCGGCTGACCTGGGTTCAATCCCCGGCATCCCATAGGGTCCCCTAAGCACCGCCAGGAGTAATTCCTGAGTGCAGAGCCAGGAGTAACCCCTGAGCATCACTGGGTGTGACCCACCCAAAAAGAAAAAAAATAGAACCCCCACCCCAGCAGTCCAGCCCCCGGAGATGCTCTCTCAAAGCAGACTATGGTGGTCTCTGACACCCTGGAACCAACAGCCCCCCAGACTGTCCAGTGGGCAAGGCATCAGCCTTTTGGGGTGCTATAGAATATGGGAGAAGTCTCTTGCATGGCTCCTGCACCCCGCCTTGTCCAGCCCCTACGTCTGGGTAATCCCCAGGCCAGCAGCAAACAGGGTGAGTGGGAGTAGGGGAGGGAGGGCACCTCAAATCCCAAAACAGGCCCAAGCTCGGGGAACTATCCACAAAGGGCAACTGGGATTCCGGGAAACTGGGAAACGCTCCCTCTGATGTCTGAGACAGAATGTGACCAGCACAGCAGGCGCGGGCAAAGTCCCTTTGCATGCAGCGAATTCCAGCCACCACCCCTGGGCCTGCGACTTACACCAAGACTGTCACGTCCACAGCAGTGAGCTTTCAGGGCGTGAGGAGGTCCAGGTCAGCCCGGCCGCCCTCCAGCCCTCCCCCACAGGCACTGGCCTTGGCCTCCTGCTAACCACAAGCCGGCTCTGCCTCCTCAGCCTGATTTCATGGCGGCCGGCCTGGAGCCCAGTGCCAGTCTCGATGTAGTCTGGGCCGAGATCGTGCTGGCACCACGGGCCACCCTCGGCCCCTGGGCATTGCCATGGAAGAAAGCATGACTGTGCTGTTCAGAGAGAAGCCCCCGGCCCCAAGCCACAGGACAGCGGGGAGGGCGCCTGGCTTGCACATGGCTGAGCAGGGTCTGAGCCCCAGCACAGGACGCCCCAGGCATTCCAGAAGTGACCCCCTGATGCAGAGCAGGACCAGCTGTGGCCCACAGTCCCCGGATGCTCGGGGCTACCACGCAAGCACCAGCCCAAGCCCCAGGGCGGCCGGAATTCAGGACGTCCGCAGTAAGCAAATGGGTGTGAACATAGCACTGTGGTGCGGGCGCACACCGGGAAAGCACCAGCCAGGGGCCGATCCCCCGCACCAACAGCCGACTGAGCTCCCGGGAACCCTAGAGGCCTCCAAGCACCCCCAGAGGTGGCCCTGGTAAAGCCCAGAACTGTCGGGTGTCCCTACAGGACTTGACTAGCCCAGTCAGTTCACAGGGAGGAACCAAGTGTCCTGCACACTGCCAGAAAGTGAAATCATATCCTATGCGGCTCAGGGTCCCTGGCATACGGACGGCTCAGGCCCCCTGCCCAGGGCCAGGGACAAGGCAAAAGGCCACAGGAGTGGAAAGGCTTGGCCGCGTGGACTCACTGGAAGGTGACGTTGTAGTATTCCTCGGGCGTCACTGTTTTCGGCCCCCAAAGTAGTCCACCACCCAGATGTTGGAGATGTCCAGCTTGGCAAAGAACCAGTTGTGGCTGGACGGCCAGGTCTTCATCTCAGGGTGCCGGACAAACAGCGCCTGCTTCGCCGTGTCCAACTCCGTCTCGTTCACCTGCGGGATGCGGGGCAGAGACAGCGCCCGGCAGTGACACCTTGTTTTTCTCATCCATGGACAGCGTGTGGCTCGTGCACCCCCACAGACCTTCGGGTACCACGACAAATCCTGACTCCTGACATACTTTGTTTTTAAGGGGGCAGTCAAGACTGGGGGTGTTCCCCCAGAGGCTCAGGGGTCTACGCCTGGCTCTGTGCTCTGGGATCACTCCTGAAGGGATCGGGGAGACCCTCTATTGTGCCAGGGATCAGACCAGGGTCGGCCACATGAAAAGCCAGCACCTGGGGATGGAGCGATAGTCCAGCGGGGAGGGCACTTGCTTTGCCTAAAGCCAACCCGGGTTCGATCCCCGGCATCCCAGAGGGTCCCCTGAGCACTTCCAGGAGTAATTCCTGAGTGCAGAGCCAGGAGTAAGCCTGAAGCACCACTGACTGCGCCCCACAAAAAAAAAACAAAAGAGAACCAGTGCTTCTATCCCGTCCCTCTGTCCCCGCCTCCGCCTTAGGGCATCTTCTAGCTTCTCCGACATGACTCACGCCTTACCTTGGTCACGGTGCCTGACAGGATTGTGTGAGCACACAGCGGGCTCTGGGCGTCAAACCCATTCTTCCTGCAGAAGTCAGTCTGGGCCAAAGACAGGGTGAGTGTCGCGTTGGAATCCTCCTGTGGAGAGCAAAGCCAGACCACATCCTGTGAGATTCTGCCTCTGGAGGGAGAGACAGTCCCCAGGAGCTGGTCACTCATGGAGGGAGAGACAGTCCCCAGAAGCTGGTCACTCATGGAGGGAGAGACAATCCCCAGGAGCTGGTCACTCATGGAGGGAGAGACAGTCCCCAGGAGCTGGTCACTCGTTCCTCCTTGAAAAACACCCAGCAGCCCACAGGTGTTTAAAGAACGGAAGGATCTTGGGTCCTTTCCTAAAAATGGTGGACGAGGGGATCAAATTAAAAATGAACTGGGGGCCGGAGCGATAGCCCAGCGGGTAGGGCGTTTGCCTTGCACGCAGCCGGCCCATGACAGCCCGGGTTCGATCCCCGGCATCCCATATGGTCCCCCGAGCACCGCCAGGAGTAATTCCTGAGTGCAGAGCCAGGAGAAACCCCTGAGCATCGCCGGGTGTGACCCAAAAAAGCAAAAAAAAAAAAAAAAAAAAAGAACTGGGGCCGGAGCGATAGCCCAGTGGGTAAGGCGCTTGTTTTGCACGTGGCCGGCGGCCTGGTTTCGATCCCGGCATCCCATATGGTCCCCTGAGCACTGCCAGGAGTAATTCCTGAGTGCAGAGCCAGGAGTAACCCCTGAGCGTTGCCAGGTGTGACCAAAAAAAAAAAAAAAAAAAAAAAAAGCAAAAAAAAATTAAAAATGAACTGACTTGGTGAGGTTTGTTCTGAGGCTTTATTTGGTGTTGGGCCACACCTGGTGGTACTCAGGCGTTCCCACGTGGTGCTAGGGATGGAACCTGGCACTGTACTGTCTCTGGCCCTCAAACTCTTCATGCACGCCATCTTCATGAGAGGAACCGTAACAATACTATCTGCCCAACTCAAGCCCTTCCAACGTTCTGGGGAACATTCCAAAGCTTCAGTTCTAAGAGGTAACAAGTGCCCTCAGCAGAACTGGGTCCAGAGACAGTACAGCAGGTAGGGTGCTTGCCTTACACGCGCCAACCTGAGTTTGGTTCTCAGCATCCTAAGTAATCCCACCTCTGCACCTCCAGGAGTGATCCCTGAGTTCACAGTCAGAAATAAGCCCTGTGCACTGCCAGCTGTGGGTCCTCCCCCAAAACCCCAAAATCTATCAGAATTGTTCCAAGAGCCAAGTAGGCAGTTTAAGCAAAAGTAGCTGAGTCATGCTACCAGGCTATCTCTGGGGGAGCAGTGACCACGTGACTCAGCAACAGAGAAGTGGAGGCAGAAGAACGGGAAGAACGCGGAGTTGCAAAGCCAGAGGAGCAGAAGTGGTCCTGCAGTCTGGGTCCCAAACCGGCTTCCGGCACCAAACCCAACCCCTGCCCCTTTGCTTTGCTGACTCAGCAGCACTCTGCGCCCACATGACTCGGGTGAAGACTGTCCCTCTCAGAGTGAGCAAAAAGCCAGGCGGAAAGTGACCTCCTGGAAACCACAGTTCCCTGTTCTGTAAATGTGACTGGGGTGATGAGCAGAGAGAAAAGGGTGGGGTCGGTCTGAGATAAGTCTTTCCCTTCCGTCTTTATGATGTTCTAAAAGCCTAACAAGGTCTGAAATGGCACAGCGGGAGGGCGTTTGCCTCGCAGCAAGCTGGCCTGGGTTTGATGCCCGGCATCCCATAGGGTCCCCTGAGCACCGCCAGGAGTAATCCCTGAGTGCAGTCAGGAGTAACCCCTGAGCATTGCCAGGTGTGACCCAAATCAAGAGGGGGAAAGATGCGGACAGAAGGAAACAAACAGGGCTTGGAGCACAGGAGTGGGGAGGGGGCTTGTCTCTGAAAGCAGTAGTAAACCACAGTGAAGGCCGGAGACCCAAAGAAGCAACCGAGTAAACAAGTGATGTTAGAGCAAGGAAGAATGCGGTCCAGGGACACCGGGAGACCCCATCGGGTGAGCTCAGTTTAAACAGTTCCACTGTGGGGCCGGAGCGACAGCCCAGCGGTAGGGCGTTTGCCTTGCACGCGGCCGGCCCGGGTTCGATTCGGCATCCCATATGGTCCCCTGAGCACCGCCAGGAGTAATTCCTGAGTGCAGAGCCAGGAGTAACCCCTGAGCATCGCAGGATGTGACCCAAAAAGCAAAAAAAAAAAAGAAAAGAAAAACCAGTTCCACTGATGTCCAGGAGCGGCCTTGGAAACTGGGACCTTGCGGGATGGCCACACTGGACCAGGTCCGTGAATGAAACCCTCTTTGGGCGAGGACCTGGCCGGTTTTCCACAGCATCTGTTTTAGCAGTGTCCGTGCTGCTAAAACAAGCAAAGCGGGTGCAGGTGCTATGCAGGGACCGCATCCGGCAGGGCTTCACTGCCCTCCTCATTAGAAGTCCCTTCCCCAAATGGGCCTGACTGGAGAATTTAGGGTGTTCCACCCAGGGCCTGCACCTTCTAGGCAGATGATCCCAGGGGTGAAATTCCATTTTGGGCCCTGACATTTGGAAGGGCAACGGTGGGACCTGCTACCAGTTCCGCGCTGGATGAGGTCAAGTCCGAAAACCGACAGAGGCGAGGGCACTCCTTCCTTCCAAAGAGACTTCGGAAGGAAAAGATGTCCCAGCCACCACCCACGTGGAAACTGGGCGGCACTGAACGCCGCCCTGCCAGCACCAGGAGCGAAGGCAAGGCTGGGCGCAAGCCGTGCCCCGCCCCGCCGGCCAGGGTCCTGGACCCCGCTCACCTGCAGGTTGCCCACCAGCTGCTGCATGGGGCTCAGGTAGAAGTACGGCACCCCGCGGCCCGCGCCCGGAGGTCCGTCACTCAGCGACAGGACGTCGGCGAAGGGCCGGCCGCGCACCGCCGGGTCCGTGGCCGTGGTGGCCAGGGCGCCCCCAGTCGCAGACGTGCGTCACGAAGCGGGCCACGCGCGCCGCGTCCCCGCGGGGCGGCAGCGGGGCAGCCGGGCCGTGGCGTCCCAATCCCCGTGGCCGCGGCCACCCCGGCCCCTCGCCGGCGTCACCAGGAGCGCCAAAAGCGCTGACGCCAGCAGGGCTGCGAGCAGCGAGCGCGGAGAGGACCCACGAACACGTCTGGCCATGGCGGGAGACTCCGGACAGTGTCCCCGCCCGGCCACTTCGCAGGGACACCGCCGGCCCCTCAGGTCACGCCTACCCTCTTGGCCCGCCTCCCCACGCAGTGTTCTGATTGGCCAGATGCGCTCAACCCCGCCTACTTCGAGCAGCCGGAAGGCCCCGCCCGTTTTAAAGAGAAACCTAGGATTGGTGGAGCGGCAGGAACCCGCCCACTCTCCGAGAAGGACCAATCGGAGGCATGAATTTGAGGGGCGGGTTCCTTGGAGCTCAATAACCACCCGGCAAGGGTTTGTTTATCCACCTTATAGCTTTAGGTTCGACGCGCTGCAGCGTGCTGGAAATTGTCCTAAATAGCACATCTGTTGTAACAGATGCGAAGACGGAGGCCTTGAGAAGTAAAGCGACTTTCTTAATCATAGGACTTAAGAAGCATCAGCCCCTGCAGGCTCCCGCGCACCCACCTCCCGCCACAGAGATTATGTTTCTGGGAACGAATGTGGCGTTTTGTTTCCTCCTGTTTCCTTGCTATGCACTTCTCATTCTCAAAGTTAATTAGTTGATTGATTAATTAATAAAAGGCATCAGGGGATCCAGTGCCAAAGGGACAGAACCCTCCTAAATCGTATACACTTGTCCTGAGGGAGCTGTCGGAAATGACCGTACTGTTCTTCATTAGCAGTAACATTAGCAGTAACGGCAGAGCCTGGCAAGCTACCCGTGGTGTATTCGATATATGCCAAAAACAGCAACAATAGTAGACCTCATTCCCAACGAATGGAGACGTTACTGGCGCCCGCTGGAGCAAATCGATGAACAACGGGAAGACAAGTGATACCAGTGAAGTGAGAGCGTCGGGATGACTGCGCTGTCAGCGGTGCAGAGGGGTCGGGAGAAGGGGGCTTGGAGTCCAGGTCTTCCACTGGCTTGCCCCAGCTCACGCTTACATCCCCTCCTCCATTATTAAAGAATATATATTTTTGATTTTACTTTTCTTTTTTCTGACCGCATTTGGCAGTGCTCAGGGTTTACTGCTGGCTCTGTTCTCGGGGTTTGTGGGGACCATATTTTGTGCAGGGGATTGAACCCTGGCGGCCACATGCAAGATAAGCGCCTTGCCTGCTGTACTATCTTTCTGGCCCCTTAAATAGCATCTCTCTTTGCCTCTTCTGAAAAGAAAAAAGTCCCTTCCAGGCTGGATTGATGGTACAGTGGTGAGGGTGCTTGCTTTGCATGCTGCTGACCTAGGTTAGATCCCCCGCATCCCATAGGGTCCCCAAAGCTTGCCAGGAATTATCCCTGAGTACAGAACCAGGAGTAAGTCCTGAACACTTCAGGGAGCGACCCTAAAACCAAAAGTAAATAAATAAGGCCCCTTCTATAGTCTTTGGAGCTGCTGCTGCCTCATTTTCATATTCTTGGTCAATAAAATACACTCGACCTCCTTGTAAGCTTCCGTCTCAGCGGGAGTCCTTTGGGGGGTTGCGAGTGTTTCTGGCTTAAATCCCCGTTTCTCTTGCTGTTGTTCCCTTTTTGTTGGGGGCCTCGTTTTCATCGCTACTCAACTGTGTGGCGTTGCCAGGACCACGCTTGCTCAGTTTGGAAATCCCAACCAGGAGTTGATCCACAGGGTGAAGTCACACCACCTGGCGTGGGCGATCACGTGGGCCAGGTGTGGTAACAGGTGTGCGTGCCAGAGCCCGCCTCTGCTGCCCGGAATCCAGCATTCCTAGCGCCTGGGGCTTAGACGGGGACTCCGGACTCTGGATGGGGTTTCGCGCCCTCTGGTGGTGAAAGGCAGGTATAGCTCCTGCGTTAGGTTCCGATAAGGGGGTGACCATGAGTTTCCCTTCTTTTCTCTTTCTTAAATTATTGGTTTCCTTTCTTTATCTTTTTTTTTCTCCACACAGAGGCTCCAGGACTGGAGAGGTTCCAGCTCTCCTCCGCAGAGGATTCCGACATTGCGGGCTTTTTCTGGTGCAGTTCTATATGGTTCATGACTGTAAATCCCCGCATATCTCAAAGATTTATTAGGTGAAAACACCAGTGAAATACAGAGGGTGAAAACACCAGCCTAAAGTTTCCTGGATCAAAGGTTTCAATATCCTGCGTTCAGGGTGTGTGTGTGTGTGTGTGTGTGTGTGTGTGTGTGTGTGTGTGTGTGTGTGTGTGTGTGTGCGCGCGCGTCGGTGTGTCTGTGTGCACTTGGGGCGCTGTTTGTACAGTGTACAACAAAAAAGGGGCAAGGGGTGCTCTGAAGCGGGGCTATAGGATTTGCAGGGCCTGTCAGGTCTGAAAGGGGCGAACACGTTCTGGTGTACCCCATAACCCGTGTTGAGGGGTTCAGAGCTATTCACAGTCATTTCACTGGAACCTCCCCAAGTTCCACCAGCTTTGGAGCTCCCGGGAAGCAGAGCCCCTGACCCTGAGTGAGTGACTCCAGGAGTCCACGGTCTGACCCCTCAGAGGCCACGCCCCTGGCACCACAGACACTTTGTGGAACTCAGCACTTGTTGGAAAGTGAGTGGAAAGTGTGGAATAGGTAAGTGCTCGCTGCACTCTTGGATTTTCAGCCACACCTGGTGGTGCTCACTTACTCCTAGCTCTGCACTCAGGAATCCTTTTTATTTGTTTGCTTTTTTTTTTTGGGGGTCACACCCGGCGATGCTCAGGGGTTTCTCCTGACTGCACTCAGGAATTACTCTTGGCGGTGCTCAGGGCACCATATGGGATGCCGGGATCGAACCCAGCCTGATTGTGTGCAAGACAAACGCCCTACCACTATGCTATCGCCCGGCCCCCTCAGGGATCACTCCTGGAGGTGTTTGGGGGCCACATGGGGTACTGGGGATCCAACCCAGATCAGCTGATTGCAAGGCAAGTCCCTACGTCCTGTACCATCTCTGCACCCTTTTTTTTTTTTTTTTTTTTTTTTTTTTTTTTAATTTTATTATACCACTTTTAGACATACAATTGCAAGATGCTCATGCTCGAGTTTTGGTTCCAGTGTTCCAACACCCATCCCCTCCACCCGAACCCATCTCCCATCACCAATGCCCCCCCACCTCCCTCCCCTCTCCCGCACCCCAACTACTTGGCGGGTTCTGTATGTCTTTTCTCTTCTCTCTATCTCTCCCTCCCGCCTACCTTTCCTACACATCGTAGAATGCAGTACATTAAAGACACAACTGTTTCCACTAGTTTGATGGACCACGTGGCCACAAGCAGCCATG
Source organism: Cryptotis parvus (assembly GCA_021461705.1). Taxonomy (NCBI): domain Eukaryota; kingdom Metazoa; phylum Chordata; class Mammalia; order Eulipotyphla; family Soricidae; genus Cryptotis; species Cryptotis parvus. The sequence goes on from JAJIBD010013777.1 coordinate 54,197, forward strand.
CTACTTAGGGGCCTCATGGTCAGCGTCGGACAGCAAAAATGGCCGCTAATGTGGTGGGTGAGTCTCATCTGGCTGCTTCCGAGACCCCCCAGAGGTGATGGGCCTACTCCCAAAACCCATCTGTCTTTCTGGGGGCCTCATGGTCAGCTGAGCTAGGGGAGAGCCGAGTTCCAGTTCTCCCACCTGCTCTTGAGGCTCTGTGTGCTATGGCTGGTGGCCCCAGGGTAGCTCCTGGGCGGGGCCACTGGGCTCAGACAAAATGGAGGGGAAGTGCACCCCTTTTTACTTAGCAGTGTAAGTTTTTACTGTAAATGTGATAATTCGGCTAAAGCCTTCTCTCAAACTCGCAGTTCCAAATGTCCATGGAACTGGGTTTATTTTGAGGAGGGGGTAGCACGCTCAGCAGTGATCAGGTTATTAGCAGCTCAGGGCTCTCAGGGGTGACCCCTGGCAATGCTTGGGGGACCGTGCATGGTGCCAGGGATTTGAACCAAGACATGCCT
>JAJIBD010013778.1:0-39267 GCA_021461705.1 Cryptotis parvus
GGATTAGTGTAGACATAAAAGTAGATGTTAAAGTTTGTTGTCTCTATATTGCGTCTGGTGCAGACATGGAAAGGAAGAACACCACCTACTCGGTGGTGGTGCCAGGAAAAGAGCCCTTATCGGCAGTGGAGTCAACCAGCATTTTTTATCTTGAACTTCCCAGATCTGACTGAGAAGCAAATTTCTCTCCTCTAAGACACCCAGTCTTATTTTGTTATGCAAAATAACATATTTTGCATATTTTGTTATGCAGCAAAAAGTGGCAAAAATACCTCTCAACTCAGTTCACTAGATCACTAGATCACTAGACATCCCATTGTTCATTGATTTCCTTGAGCAGGCACCAGTAACATTTCCATTTGACTTTATCACGTGCCAGTGTAGCCCAATGGCATCTGGTTGCTTCAGGAATATGAAGAGCCTCAACTCAACTCAGCTACTTGTTCTTAATTCTTTTTTTTTTTTTTGCTTTTTTGGGTCACACCGGTGATGCTCAGGGGTTCCACCTGGCTCTGCACTCAGGACTTACTCCTGGCGGTGCTCGGGGACCATATGGGATGCCAGGGATCGAACCCTGGCCGGCACAGGCTGGCCACTGCAAGGCAAACGCCCTACCCGCTGGGCTACCGCTCTGGCCTCTTGTTCTTAATTCTTGTCTCTGAATATGATTTGGGAACACCAGTTCAGGGGAAAATACTGGATTTTTAGCTTTTAGAGAGACTCACAGACATGGGGCAGAGCTGCTACTGGCTCTCCCTGTGCCCAGCCGTTCAAGAGGTGCCTGGGAAGGAGGGATGGCGGGTTCTAGTCCTGGGCCACCACCCCAGCAGAGCCTCGCAACAAGCCCAGACGACCCCCCACTCTATGAGGGCCTCCATTTTCCACATCCGGACTCCCCCTCGTCAGAACTCCACTCAGCAGACCAGCCCATCACAGCCCAGTTCATTAAGATCCACCCTGCAGCAGACTTTTTTAAATCCGACCCAGGTATGCTGATTCAGAGACTCACAGACATGGGGCAGAGCTGCTACTGGCTCTCTCTGTGCCCAGCCGCTCACGAGGCGCCCCGGGAGGGATGGCAGGTTCTAGCTCTGGCCTGCCATCCCAACAGAGCCTCGCAACAAGCCAGATGACCCCCCCACTCTATGAGGGCCTCCATTTTCCACATCCAGACTTCCCCCTCATCAGAACTCCACCCAGCAGACCAGCCTATCACAGCTCGGCTTGCGGCTACAAGTCACGCGGTTCATCAATAATTGCTGGATTTAGAGATGACTACAAGAGTATGCTACTCTGACAGCAGAGCCTGGCAAGCTACCCGTGTTGTATTTGATATGCCAAATACCAGTAACAATTATAGACCTCATTCCCATGACCTGATGGAATTGTTTGAGGCTCTTTATGTATCTGGAGCAAGCAGGTGCCCTTGGGCTCTACTTGCATGAGACAGGACATATGGAGATGTTACTGGTGCCCGCTCGAGCAAATCGATGATGAACGGGAAGACAGTAATACAGTGATCTTTTTTAGACACTGAAAAAAGTTGCACAGTTAGCTTCCATATATCACTCACCCATCTTCTGCTAGTGCTAACAACTCTCAAAATTATGTACTGATCATTAGAGCCAATAATTCAATATCAGTACAGTAATGTTCACCAAATGACTTATTTTTATTTTACCAGGGTCTTTCTTCCCCCACAAGCATCTTTTTTTTCTATTCCAGTGCAAATTAGAGCTAGAAAGTACAGTGAATAAGGTGTTTGTCCTGCATGTGGCAGACCTGAGCTCCACCCTTGGGATTCTATATAGCCCTCTAAGCACCATTGGGGGATTCCAGAACACCGAGCCAGGAATAAAATGTGAACACCACTGATGTGACCCCAACCTGAAAAAGCAAACAGAAAATCAAAAACTAAAAAACACAAAACCCCATCTATCCAAGACTCCATAAGACATTTAATTTGTTTCTTCTTAATCTTCCGTAATATACAAGACTCATTGTTTTTACTGTATTTATCATAATATTGATGCTTTTAAAAGTAATTGATTATGTTGACAATGTTGACAACATTGTCAAAATGGTAATACTCCCTAGAGCTCTGTACAAATTCAATGCAGTCCCTATGAGGATACCGATGACATTCTTCAAAGAAATTGACCAAACGCTCCTGAAATTTGTATGGAACAATAAACCCCCCAAGGATAGCTAAAGCAAGCCTCGGGAAAAAGAAGATGGGAGGCATCACCTTTGCCAACTTCAAACTGTACTACAAGGCAGTAGTAATTAAAACAGCATGGTATTGGAATAAAAACAGACCTGTGGACCTATGGAATAGAATTGAGTATCCTGACACCCAACCTCAAACACATGATCATTTAATCTTTGATAAAGGTGCAATGAGTCTAAAATGGAGTAAGGAAAGCCTCTTCAACAAGTGGTGTTGGGAAAACTGGGCAGCAACATGTAAAAAATGAATTTGGACCTGTGTCTAACACCATGCACAAAAATCAGATCAAAATGGATTAAAGATCTCAATATCAGACTTGAATCCATAAAGTACATTGAAGAAAATATAGGAAAAACCCTCCCACGACATTGAAGCTAAAGGCATCTTCAAAGGTGAAACATCACTAACAAAGCAACTAGAAGAAAACATAAACATATGGGACTACATGAAACTAAAAAGCTTCTGCACCTCAAAAAGAAACAGTGACTAAGATACAAAAGCAGTCCACAGAATGGGAAAGAATATTCACCCAATAACCATCTGATAAGGGGTTAATATCCAGGATATATCAGGCACTGGTAGAATGTTACAAGAAGAAAACAAACAACCCCATCAAAAAATGGGGAGAAGAAATGAACAGAAACTTCAGCAAGGGAAGAAATTCGAATGGCCAAAAAACATATAAAAAATGCTCATCATCACTAATCATCAGAGAGATGCAAATCAAAACAACAATGAGATACCACTTTATACCACAGAGACTGGCACAGATTCAAAAGAGCAAGAACAACAAGTGCTGGCGTGGATGTGGGGAAAGGGGGACACTCATCCATTGTTGGTGGGAATGCCGGGCTGGTACAGCCTTTCTGGAAAACAATATGGACTTTCCTCCAAAGACTAGAAATTGAACTCCCATTTGACCCAGCCATACCACTCCTGGGAATCTACTCTGGGAAACCAAAAATACGCAGCGGAAACACCATCCCTACTTTTATGTTCATAGCAGCATTATTCACAATAGCCAGAATCTGGGAAGCAACCAGAGTGCCCGAAAATCGATGACTGGATAAAAGAAGCTTTGGTACATCTACACAATGGAATACTATGCAGCTGTTAGGAAAAATGAAGTCATAAAATTTGCCTATAAATGGATGGACATGGAGAAGATTATGTTGAGCGAAATTAGCCAGAAGGAGAGAGACAGATACAGAATGACTGCATTTATTTGCATGGCATAAATATATATGTACATATTATGATGCCAATATCCAAGGTCAAGTGAAACATATATCAGGAGGTCTTGTCAAAGGTGGAAGTTATCCCAAACGTGTGGGAGTCAGAGTTTAGGTAAGACAGAAAATGGAACAGGGTGCTAATAATAGTCGAAGGTACTATTGCCAACCTAGAACTGAGCATTAAATAGAGGCAAAAGGATACACATGACAACCTTTTAATGTATGTTCTGTAATCCATGGTCTGGAGGGGAAGGAAGAGAGAAAGAGAGAGAAAGGGAAAGAAATAAAGAGCCTACCATGAAGCAGGGCTGGGGAAGGGGGAGGGGAACCGGGGATGTTGGTGGTGGGAGATGGGCACTTGTGGAGGGACCGGGTGCTGAAACACTGTATGACCAAAACCCAAACATGAACTTTTTTATTTGTATATCTTTTTATTTGCTATATCTCACGGTGGTATAATAAAATACTTAAAAAAAAAAAAAAAATAAAAAATAAAAAATAAAAGTAATTGATTATTTCTGTTGAGGATTCCTCTGTTTGAATTCTTCTTATATTTTTTGATGATTGAGCTGAGGTTATACATTTTTAGTAGAAATACATTGAGAGTGATATTGTGTAACTTTCTTGGTGCCTTATATAAAAGGTGTCTTCTCTTGAGTAACTCGACCACTTCCACTTAGTTGGAAGTGTAGGTAGGTCCCTCTGCTATTAAATTAATATTTTTTCATAGTAAATAAATATTTGGTGCAAAATGTTTTGAGACCATAAAAATTATATTTTCCTAAAGTGATTAATATTAAACTTACTCACATTTGCTAATTAATCTCATATTCAAAAATTCTCCTATTAATGTGAAAAATTTCAAGTTGAATCTCTTGTATTTTCTCTATAAACAATCATGTAATAAGTTACATGATTAAGTGCAAAATTCTACTTCCCATAGCGGGGGAGAAAAAGCTGCAAAGTTTAAGAAGAGAACTCCCAGAACGACCACCAACTGGGAACTCTTTGGCACCATTGCGGCAACATGGGAAGATACCATCATTGATGACATCGATGAAGAATACAACCGACTGGTTCAGCACCTCCATGATTGTGCGAAGAATGCCGAGAGAGAAAGACACAAAAGGACGCTTGTCTTCAGAAACTCTTGAGCTCATTCGCCATTGTGGCAAGCGCGAGCCTCAGGAGACCAAATGCTAATGTCCAAGCTTGCTAAACAGTGCAGAGAAGCGATAAAAGCAGACCTCAAAGACAGAAGAGCAGAAATACTGAAAGATGCAGCAGAAGCCGGGAAAAGTATTCGCACTGCCCGCCTGTCCTTCGCCAACTATAAGACCAAGATGACTGCCCTCCGACGCCCTGATGGAATTATCACATCTTCCAGAAAGGCAATGGAGAAGATTATCAGGACTTCTACTCAAATCTCTTTGATAGCCACATCCACCTGCCCACATACCAAATTCCACAGGATGGATATGTTATTCCCAACGTTCTCCCTTCTGAAATCCGACATGCCATCTCACCGGTAAAGAAAGGGAACAGCACCAGGCCCAGACAAAGTCAGACCCGAACATCTGAAGAATCTGCCGTCGGTACTCATCAATACACTAGCTCGGCTCTTCACATGCTAGCTATCCGAATGCAAGGTGCCCTCCCAATGGAAAACCTGCAGGACAGTTCTACTGTTCAAGAAGGGAGACATTCACGACATCAGCAACTATCGGCTCATCTCCTTTTGTCTGTCATCTACCAGCTGTTTACACGAGTCATCCTGAACAGGATTGGCAGAACACTAGATGAAGGACAACCATGCGAGCAAGCAGGTTTCCGGAAAGGATTCAGCACAATCGACCATATCCACACAGTAACCAAGCTCATTGAGAGTTTGTAGGGAGTACAAGATGCCACTCTGTCTCACGTTCATTGATTTACAGAAAGCCTTTGATTCTGTGGAAACTGAAGCAGTCATGAAGCCCTAGTCAAACAGGGTGTTCAAACCCAATACATCAAGATCCTTCGTGAGCTGTATTACGGATTCACCACCAGGATCTCACCATTCTACAAAGAAGTGATCATTAATGTAAAAGAGGGGTTCGACAGGGTAATACCATCTCACCAAAACTCTTCAGTGCCACCCTCGAGAACATCATGAGACAATTAGAATGGGAAGGAATGGGAGTGAAGATAGATGGTCGGCAACTACACCACCTCCGCTTCGCCCGATGACATCGTTCTAATAACACCAAACATTAGCCAAGCGGCACAAATGCTGGCTGACTTTGACGGAGAATGTGGAAAGGTAGGTCTACAGCTGAATCTGAAGAAAACTATGTTCATGAGAAATGAACTAGTTCCAGAGGCCCCATTCACTCTCAATGGAACAAACATCTCTGAATGCAGCAGTTATGTGTATCTAGGTCGAGAAGTCAACATGATGAACGACCTAAAACCTGAGCTGCGCAGGAGGAAGAGAGCGGCATGGAATGCCTTCAAAGGCATCGAAGAAATAGCTAAAAGGACAAAGAACCTGCGGCTCCGGGCACATCTCTTCGACTCCACCTTTCTCCCTGCATTAACATACGCCTCAGAGACCTGGGCCCCTACGAAAGCAGGATGAGAATGCTAATCAGGTCTCCCAGAGAGGCATCGAAAGAGCTATGCTTGGAATATCACGTCTCACTCAAGTGAGAGAAGGAATCCGGAGTTCTGACCTCCGTCGCTATTCCAGAATCAGGGACGCTGTCTCGTTTGCCAAGGCATCGAAAATCAGATGGGCTGGACATGTAATGCGATTTGGAGACAACCGCTGGACTAGAGCCGTTACCGACTGGATCCCACGGGATGTCAAAAGATCATGTGGCCGCCCACCTACAAGATGGTCAGACTTCCTTGTTAAGACCCTGAAGGAACGGTTTGAGGCTCTTCATATTCCTGAATCAACCAGATGCCATTGGGCTACATTGGCACGTGATAGGGTCCAGTGGAAATGTTACTGTTGCCCGCTCGAGCAAATCGATGAATAACGGGATTCAAGTGATCAAGTGAAGTGATCAAGTGATCAAGTAATAAGTTAATAAGTTCTGACATGGGAGACAGACATGGGGCAGAGCTGCTACTGACTCTCACTGTGCCCAGCTGCTCATGAGGCGCCTGGGAGGGATGGCAGGTTCTAGCCCTGGCCCGCCTCCTCAGCAGAGCCTCACAACAAGCCAGACGACCGCCCACTCCATGAGGGCCTCCATTTTCCACATTTGGACTTCCCCTCTTCAGAACTCCACCCAGCAGACCAGCTTATCACAGCCCGGCTCAATTTTCCGCTTGTGTCCACGTGGTTCATCAATAAATGCTGGATTTTGAGATGACTACAAGAGTATGCTACCCGCACGGCAGAGCCTGGCAAGCTACCTGTGTCGTATTTGATATGCCAGATACCAGTAACAATTATAGACCTCATTCCCAGGACCTGATGGAATGGTTTGAAGCTCTTTATGTTCCTGGATCAAGCAGGTGCCCTTGGGCTCTACTTGCATGAGACAGGTCATATGGAGATGTTACTGGTGCCCGCTGGAGCAAATCGACGATGAACGGGAAGACAGTGACACAGTGAAGCAATCATGTAAAAAATGTAGATATTTTATCTCTTGGTTTTCATAAAGGAAAGCAAGTATTTATTTTCTTGTCTTATTATAATAGCTACTGGTATTTGGCATATCAAATATGACACGGGTAGCTTGCCAGGCTCTGCCGTGTGAGTAGCATACTCTTGTAGTCATCTCTAAATTCAGCATTTATTGATGAACTGCGCGGCCAAGCAACCGCTCAAGCTGGGCTGTGATAGGCTGGTCTGCTGGGGAGTTCTGACAAGGGAAGTCCAGATCCAGTAACAATTATATACTTCATTCCTATGACCTGATGGAATGGTTTGAGGCTCTCTTGTTCCTGGAGCAAGCAGGTGCCCTTTGGGCTCTACTTGCATGAGACAGGACATATGGAGATGTTACTGGTGCCCGTCGAGCAAATCGATGATGAACGAGAAGACGGTGATATGGTGATTATAATAGCTAACCACCTAAAATCATTTAAAATAATATCAAGTATATGAACATCCTGAGTTGTTTATCTAATGTGACTGATTTTCCTAATTTGCAGTCAAATAAAATTATTGTCATAAGTCTGAGGTAAGAGGAATTTTTCTATTTTCTTAAATTTTTCTAAAAAATTATTATTCAAAGTGGCTATTAAATATTATAAATGTAATGAATCATTTTTTCTCTTTTAATTTATTGATATTGTCATATTGTCTAATGTTTTATTGCCTTTCCATTTCTGAAATGAATCCTACCTAGTAACAGTAGAATCAATTAGAAACATATTATTGGATTCAATTTGCATTTGTAAATACAAGGGAACTTGGTATGTAGTTTGCATGGAGTATTGATTTGTATTATTTGAGTTTGTACTTTCATATAATAAAGTGGTAGTGATTTTCATTTTTTCTGTGGTGTGGATTTATTATGATTTTAATAAAAACAGTTCTATTTTCAAAACTTCCTTTCAAATTGTTTATAAAGAGCCAAACATCTTTACAAATATTAAAAATTAAAAAAAAACTATCAGTAGGACTGTACATGTGTGTTGGTGGAGATATATAGAAATCTTTCTACTTGATTTTGCTAAAAACAAAACTGCCTTGAAAATAAAACTAGTATAAAAACTAAAATCAATTCAAAGTGATTCCATCATTTGGCAAAACCAGAAAAAAAATTTTAGCTGGATTTTAACTTTTAATTGAATGCCCCTGAAAATATCTCATTTCATTTTCTTTCAAGCCAAATGACAACTACAGCAACAGAAAGAATAGAGATTACATGGGAGGCATGGGGTGGGGAAAACTGAGATGAGTTAATTTGGGGGAATTATATTAATAATATGCAAATCATACACAAAATAGCATTCCATTGTTTAGGGTCAAGAACCCAGGCACTCTTGAAACAAGAAGGAGTTATTGTTCGTGCTATTTAACAGAATCCCAAGTAAACAGAAGGTTCACCATATGGGGTATTTTGTTAAAGAAGTTTTGTGACAAATCTTTAGAAAATATGTTCATTGCTTTTCTAACCTTAGAAGTACAGAACAACAAACACCAGAGGCTGACTCTCTGACAGTTAAGAGCATTGACTGTAATAAAAATTTAAAGCAGTATTTGTATAAAAACAGGGATTTTGTTTTTTGTGACAGTTCTTTTGATTCACAATGATCTTTTTTCTGGATTGGTTCATGGTTCTCACATGTTAAAAGTGAGAACACTAGATTACAAATAGTTCTGCTTGCTTGTATATTTTTATTGATTCTCATGTACCTGATACATATAAGGAATCAGATAGATGTTAGATGGATACATACATGAATGGACAGCAATGATCCCAATCAGCACAGCCTTTTAGTTAATAGAGGCTAGTTACGCCTTTTGATAAAATGTGTTGTTTTTAATGAATGGCACCTAAAGATAAAATTTCATGAATTAAAAAGTCATGTTAATAATTCAACCTGTTCCTCATGTGTGAATAAATGTCTAAAGGTCTGATACCAACATAGAACTGAGCATTAAATACAGACAAAAAAATGCAAATGATGGCTTCTAAGTGTACGTAGTGCAACCCACAATGTGTGGGAGAAGGAGGACAGAGAGAGGGAGAGAGAGAGAGGAGATAAAGAACCTGCCATTTAGGCAGGATATGGGAGGGGGAGGGAATTGGGGACATGGGTGGTGGTTGAGGGGCACTGGTGAAGGGCGGGGTGCTGGAACACTGTGTGACCGAAACCCCCAAGCGTGAACAACGTTGTAATTGTATATCTCACGGTGGTATAATAAAATGTTAAAAAAAATAATTCAACCTGTTCCTATGTGACTGATTTTTTAAGTTAATTCTTTCATTAAATTAATTTTATTAAGACAACATTGATTTATAATAGTATAGATGTTTATATGTTTTAGGGATTTAATGTTATGCTCATCACCAAGGCGCCTATATTCCTCCACTATAAATGGGACTTTATAAGTGACCCCCCCCCAATTGGCAGCCCAGTTCTACGGTCATATTCTAGGGATTTATTTTCATTGGACACTGTCTAGTCCCTTGCTTGCTTGCTTTTTTTATACCACATATGAGAGAGACCATCTGGTATTTGTGTTTTTTGAACTTATTTTCTGAGCACAACACCCTCCATTCTATCCATATTGTAGCAAAAGGCAAAATTTTATCTTGTCTAATAGCTAAGTAGAATTTCATTGTGTATAAATAATAGCACGTCTTTATTCATTCATTTGTTCTTGAGTACTTGGGTTCCGCACAATCTTGATATAGTAAATAGTATAAACCCACCAGCACTGGTTGTTTCTGTCCATTTTGATATAGACCATTCTCACTGGTGTGAGTCTATATCTCATTGTTCATTTCTGTTGTTTTTTTCCCTTGCTGGCAAAGTTGAATCACCAGTCACAACACTGTTGCCATCATCATGGAGTATTTTGCCTGAGTTTTCTTTGCTGTATTTTATGGATTTGGGTCTAATGTATAAGTCTTTAGTGTACGTTAAATTACCTTTGTGCATAGTGTAAGACAATGGTACAATTTCATTCTTTTGCATGTGGCTTTCCAGTTTTCCCAGCACCATTTATTGAAGTTTCCTTTCTCTATGTTATACTCTTTACTCTTTTTTTTGTAAATTAACTGGCCATATGTCTGAGGACTTTTCCTTGATTCTGTTGAGACAGAAGCAGTCATTGAAGCACTAGCTAAACAGCGCGTTCAAATTCAGTACATTAGGATCCTCAGTGAGCTGTATTATGGATTCACAACCAGGATCTCACCATTCTACAAGGGAGTGAACACCAATGTAAAGAGAAGGGTTCGACAGGGAGGCACCATTTCACTGAAACTCTTCAGTGCCACCCTCAAGAATGTCACATGATGGCCAGAATGGGAGTGAAGATAGACGGTCGGCAACTACACCACCTCTGCTTCACTGATGACATCATTCTAATAACACCAAATATCAGCCAAGTGGCACAAATTCTGGCCAGCTTTGACCAAGAGTGTGAAAAGGTTGGATTACAGCTGAATTTCAAGAAGACAATGTTCATGAGAAATGGACTAGTTCCTGATGCTTCATTTACTCTCAATAGAATGAACATCTGTGAATGCAATAGTTATGTGTACCTAGGTTAAGAACTCAATATGACGAACGACCTAGCACCTGAACTATGCAGGAGGAAGAGAGCAGCATGGAACACCTTCAAGAGCATCAAGGAAATGGTAAAGAAGATGAAGAACCTCTGGCTCCGGGCACAACTTTTCAACTCCATCATTCTTCCTGCACTAACATATGCCTCAGAGACCTGGGCACTCTGGAAACAGAATAAGAAGGCTATTCGGGTAACCCAAAGAGGAGTGGAAAGAGTCATGCTTAGAGTATCACACTTCACACAAGTAAGAGAAGGAATCCGGAGTTCCGACCTTGGTCAATGATCAAGAAACAATGATGTTGTCTCATCTGCCAAGATGATGAAAATCAGATGGACAGGACACATAATGCAATTTAGGGATGATTGCTAGACTAGAGATGTTACTGACTGGATTCCACAGGACATTAAAAGAATGCGGGGCCACCTACCTACAAGATGGTCAGACTTCTTTGTCAAAAACCTGAATAAATGATTTGAGGCTCTTTGTGTTCCAGGAGTCAGCAGATGCCATTGGGCTACATTTGCACGTGTCAGGGACAAATGGAGACATTACTGAGTGCCTGCTCAAGCAAATCGATGAACAAAGGGAAGATAAGTGATAAGTGATGTCTGAGGACTTATTTCAGGGCTCTCAATTCTATTCCATTGGTCCCAGTGTCTGTTTTGGATTCCTGGCTGCACAGGCAGACAACAGACAGGAGACAGACTTGTCTACACCCAGAACTCTGCCCGTGGGCCCTGGATGGTTGATGGTCTGACATAGAAAAAGACTGGGCCCCCTGGGATGAACCTAGAGCCACTGCAGAGCCTGGCAAGCTGGCATGGTGTATTCGATAAGCCAAAAAACAGTAACAATAATGTACCTCATTCCCAATGAATGGAGATGTTACTGGTGGCCACTAGAGTAAATCAATGAACAATGGGAAGACAAGTAACAAGTTATGCTTCCAAGTTTATTAATTTTTAATTGGGAATTTTTGGTTCTTTGAGGCTGGTATGTTCTCTCATACAAACTTTAGTAATATTTGTTCTATGTTTTTGAAATATACTTCTAATTGTAATGGTTTGTGCGTGGCATTTCGGGGTCGGAGGGCAGGGTGGGTTTCGTGGGAAGTGGTCTGGAGAGAGAAGGGCAGCGGATGGAGAGCCCTACCCGAGCACCGCGGCTGGGCTGCAGCGGACCGACCTCGCAGCCTGTCCTAAGCGCCTGTTTGCAGGAATCCACCCACGTCATTCGCGGGTTGGTGTCTGCGTCCCCGTCCAGGAGTAGCGGAAAGTGTAGCGTGGCCGAGCCAAGCGGGCTTCTTGGCTTAAGCTCTGGTCCCTGGGGAACCCCGGATCCATAGACCCCAGTCCCCTTCTTTAGGGGCTGCCGGGCGCTTAATCTATTTGATAATTCTCATCCTTTAAAATTTTTCTTATTAGTGAGCGATCAGAGTTACTGATAATTGAGTTTTTACCCACACGGCAGAGCCTGGCAAGCTACTCGTGTTGTATGTGATATGCCAGATACCAGTAACAATTATAGACCTAATTCCCATGACCTGATGGAATGGTTTGAGGTTCTTTATGTTCCTGGAGCAAGCAGGTTCCCTTGGGCTCTGCTTGAATGAGACAGGTCGTATGGAGATGTTACTGGTGCCCGCTCGAGCAAATCGATGATGAACGGGAAGACAGAAGACAGAAGACAGACAGTGTATAACAGAGACTTTCAAAATGACATTTATATCTTGATTCTGCAGCTTGTAGAATCTTATTATCTTCCCATCTAAGCTTCCAGCATGGTGCTTCTTGAAAATATAGCATGATGGTTCAGGACTCAAGCCTTAGAGAAATAAACCCACATCTAACTCTGGGCTCAGTGCCTCCCTAATTTTGTGATCTTGAGTATATTATATAATTTGTCTGAGATGAAATAGCCTCATCTACTTAATGAGGAAAGATAATGGAATTGAGATGAAGGCCAGCTATAATGTTTGTCATACTTGGCACAATGCCTACACATAACAATAGTTTCTATTACACTTGTTATTATTAATTATTAATTGACTAATTGTGGCTGCCTATCTCTAGAATGTTAATTTCTAGTCATCTCAGACCTAATTTATCATCATAAACAGTGGTGATAGAGGTCACAAAAATGTTCTGCTTCTAAGTGGGGATATTGCCCAAGCAGAAGGTTGAAGGAACCATTTGAGACTAAAATGTTCTATATCAAAAATCTAATTGAAGGACATAAACTGTGGAAAAAATCCATGCCTATGAGCCAGGGATTAGTAAATTTGAGGTTGATTTGTCAAAACTTGGTATGATCTTTATCTGTTTGCTGGGTAGGACTAGGATGAGGAGAGAAGTTATATAAATCCTTAGCATAATTGACAGGATTAAGCGCTGGATTTTATTTTATAAACGTCCTGCTTCTTCATATAAAATGCTGCTCTAAACTCCCCTCTCCCCAATTTTTCTGCCTTTGAAATTCTAGCACATATATAAAACCCAAGAACAATATGGAAAGGGAAGTTTACAAGCAATCTTATGAGCAGCAAAGTAGAATTTCTACTTTATACATATATGTGAAAAACATATAATATATAAATAATATATATGGGGTTATTTCTCACCAAATACATTACACACTATACACACAGTATCTGTGTAAGGGTATATGTTAAATTGGGGTGGAGAAGCAATGAGGTTTGGCCTGCTCATTTTTGTTGTTGCAAAATGAGCGAGGCAATATAGGATATTCTTTTAGTTGAGTGGTTACCATCAGAACTCAACCAAACTTTTATAAAAGAACCTGGTATTTCAGTCTTTTAAAGATTTTTTTTAAATTGAGGCATTGTGGTTTACAAACTCATAATTGAATTTCAGGCTTACTCAGGCATACAATGTTCCATCATCAATCCCTTCACCCGAGTCCACTTCCCTCCACCAATGGGAACAGTGTTTTGTTTTCTCCTCATTTTTTTTTTTTGCTTTTTTGGGTCACACCTGGCAATGCTCAGGGGTTAATCCTGGTTCTGCAGTCAGGAATTACTCCTGGTGGTGCTTGGGGGACCATATGGGATGCCGGGATCGAACCCAAGTCAGCAGCATGCAAGACAAATGCCCTACCCACTGGACTATGGCTCCATCGCTCTGGCCCATTTGCTCCTCTTTTTCTGTGACTCTCTCTCTCTTTCTTGCTTTCTCTCTCTCTACACACACACACACTTTTAGAGTATTGGTTTTATTTTGTTCCTCTGCTACAATCAGGAGTATGTCTCCCTATGTGTCTCACTACATTACGCTCCCAGGAATCCTCAGCTTCTCTCTGCCTGCAGGATTGTTAAAGGTCAGTATCTACACGGAAGAAGCCTGACTCATCTGTGGAAGTGATCAAAACCAACTCGCCTGCCTCAGTTCCAGTGAGTCTACTTTAAAGACCAGGTTTCCACATGGCCCTGAACATTAGTCGGTAGGGAAAGCAAATAGAGTATGCATGACTGTATGAAAATTTATCTGCTCTGTACTTTTGGCAGTCATATAACTGTTGTCAAGGTTTAAATCTCCTGGAAGTGAAACCTTGGGGAGCCGAAAAAGAAGATGGCTTTCTATCAATCCATCTCCTCCACACCTCATAAGAGCCACACCAGCACTGAGATGACCAAACATCTTAAACAGTTTTGTGACTTACCTCTTCCTCAGAAGAAAGGGCATACTTGTTTCAGTTCAAGCCACACACCACTTTATGAATATGATTTCAATCCTGATTTCCCATGCGCCTGTGTAAAAGGAAAGGGTGGAAATAAAGAACCAAACCAATAAAGACCAAACCGAAAGCACATGTCCCGCAGGCGCACGCCAGGCAAACAATGGCTGCAAAACATATGAGTCCACCAAAAATGTGAAATATTCCACAACATTGGGGGAGCTTTGAAATGCTGCCCCTTTATAGTACTCATCTGTTCATCATCTGACGGATCTTTCTGCCGCGTGAGGGTTGGTCTTCGCTCTGGTCCCCACAAGTCGAAGTTCCCAGTTCAGCCCATCCAAGTGCCAAAGAGTCAGAAAAAGGCAGCAACAAACCTCTCTTGAAGGAAGAAACAAAGAAAGGACCAGGAAAGTCAGTGTGTCAGTATTTTTAAGCCACTGTAGCTTCTAACTGAATCTTGTAAATATTTTCAAGCATACAAAATTTTCTATAAGTTTCAAAAAGAAGCCAGAAAGTTCTAGTCATTATACTTACTAATTATACCCAGGAAGCAAAGGATGTAATGAGAAGACGAAAAATTTTACACAAAAATATTTAAATATTCTCTTAGGAAATCTACATTTTTGGTGGAGTTTTGTTTCCTTTTTTTTAAAATCAAAAAACCCATCAGTGGCACTGCATTTAAAAGCAAAGCTAGTACAGAGGATAAGGTGCTTGTCTGGCATGTTGCTGACCCTGACACCGTATCTCACCCTCCTCCTACTCCTAGGAGTGGTCTCAGCACAGAGTCAGGAGTAAGCCCTGAGCACAGCCCAATTCTGCCCCCTACCCCCATAAAAATAAAGATTAAAAATGTGTCACACCAGCCTGATTGTAATAATGATGATGACTAAGAGGAGGAGGAGGAGGATGATGATGGTGATGATGATGATGATGATAATAATAATAATAATAATAATAATAATAATATATAGGGCAGCACCATTCCAGGCAAGTGGGCACTGGATAAAAGTTTTCTAGAAAACAGTGGTAACCTTCCACGAGCGAGAATAGGGTGTCAGAGACAGCATGTCACATGTAAGCTGCTTCGGGTGACTATAAAACAGGTGAGACCTGGGCACACCTGTGTGAGGTGCACATCCCTCGCCCACACCTGGTGTCCCATGACTAGCTCCAATGCAAGGGAATCAGAGGTCACATGGTGAACCCCAAGTCATACTATTCAAGGTTAGGGTCACACAGTGAACCCCAAAATAATTATACTATTTAAGGTTAGGTTCACACAGTGAACCCTGAAGTTGTTTTACTATTCAAGGTTAGGTTCACACAGTAAACCCCGAAATCATTATACTATGTAAGGTTAGGGTCACACAGTGAACCCTGAAATCATTATACTATGTAAGGTTAGGGTCACACAGTGAACCCAAAAGTCTTTATACTATTCAAGGTTAGGGTCACACAGCGAACCCTGAAGTCGTTATACTATTCAAGGTTAGGTCACATGGTGAACTCTGAAGTCGTTATACTATTCAAGGTTAGGTGTCTGTATCCAGATGTTGCTGGCAGCTGCTCCCAAGGTCCCAAGTTGGGCGTGTGTCTAATACTAGAGGAAGACTATGAAGCGGGTTTACTGATTAAGCAAGAGACTTCCTTGGAAACTTGATTAGGAAAGGTGATCAGGGGACTCCAGGGAGATGCTGCTCTCTGTGGTCATAGGAGAGGGCCTGCGAGGGGTGGGCTTTCCTACTGGGCAGTCTTGTCAGCTCGATTGTGCTGGAGTTGGCTGGTCTGGGGCCCTTCATGGTGTGGTGTATGTCCCTCAGCTAGAATGGACCGTGTGTGTGTGTGTGTGTGTGTGTGTGTGTGTGTGTGTGTGTGTGTTTTCAGGTGAGGTGGGGGCGCTCTGGGAGACTCTCCTGATACTTATTAAAGGATGTTTGTCCTCTTCTTTGGAGCCCCTTCTGGGTTCTTCCCGGGTCGGTTTTGACCATTGCTATGTCCATGTTCTGAATCAGAACATCCTGTAATGAGACAACTATGGAGAAAGGTCTTGGTATTTTCCAAGGGTGGCTGATTTGGGACATGAAGAGGGGTTCAGAGATTGGGGGTGCTGGGTGCAGCTGATGTGGTGGAAACTGGGCAGAGACCAATAATCTGAGTGATCATAATAGGTCACAGCAGATTTTCTCACTTTGCTGCACCTTCCAATGCCCCTGGGCGGGGCGAGGGGTGTAGGAGAGGGAACCCGAAGCCATTCCCATTGGCTCCTGGAGTGGGACTAGGTACCTGCAGTTTCTAAATCACCCAGGAGATCTCAATCACCCTGTACTGTATGTGTCTGAAGGCCCCCAGATCTGCTGAGTGAATGTGGGGGAGCTGACGGCACCTATATTCTACACTTCTAACAAGCTAGAAGGTTCACGCCTAGACTGTATGACACTTAGGCCCTTTTGTCCCAAGTGTCCAGGGACTTGCCAACATTTGAAGAACTCAGGACTCTGCTGAAATGGGGTGCAGCTCTGCTGCCGGACACGAAGTCACTTCTTATTCCTGCGCCTGCTTCTTGCACGTCAGGGTGGGGGCAGGCAGCACTACAGAAGCTCCCAGGTCCCCTAAGGAGCAGTTCAATTTGGTGAAGAGGAGACCAGAGCCTGGGAATGCCTGGAAGGGCCTCAGAGCAGGTGGAGGACTGACCTCAAGGCATTTGCTCCAGGTCCTCGGATTTCAGAGCTCTCCTGATCTCCTGACTCATGAAGCCCACGCATGTCCTCAACCACACTCAGCTGAGTGGGCTTCAGGGAGGATAGCCACATGCTTGCTGACTGACC
This sequence comes from Cryptotis parvus, assembly GCA_021461705.1. Taxonomy (NCBI): domain Eukaryota; kingdom Metazoa; phylum Chordata; class Mammalia; order Eulipotyphla; family Soricidae; genus Cryptotis; species Cryptotis parvus. The sequence goes on from JAJIBD010013778.1 coordinate 17,240, forward strand.
ATGTGTACTGACGGCCTAGAAAGAGGGGAGGTGAGGAAAGGAGTTGAGACATTTTGGTCCCCACCTCCGCGGTGTATTCATCTTGGCAGAGGGATCAGCCCCTGGAGCGAAGATGGGGCAATGGAAGAGGCTCGGGATCCTGGTGAAAGTCCTGCTGCAGGACGCAACAGTCCTTCCAAAGAGGACATTTCTGGGGCCTCCACTGATGGGGTGACGATTGAAGGAGAGCGCGCAGACCAGAGGTTTGAGCACATTCGTGTGGGCTGTGATGGCAGCTTGGACCTGGAAGACAGGAGTATGGGGACACCAGGAGAGAAGGGACTAAGTCCCATGGAGAGATGGGGTCATGGCAGATGGTGACAGATAGGACAGATAAGACAGCTATGACAGATAAGATGAAGTGAGATTTTCCTAGCACCAGGCACGTGTTAGAAGAAGGGGGCGGGGATACAGGCAGGAGACCCTCCCCCCTACCCAACCAGGTATGTGTTGGAAGAGGGGGGGGATACAGGCAGGAGCCCCGCCTCCCCTCCAATCAGGCACATGTTAGGAGAAGGGGCGGGGGATACAGGCAGGAGCCCCCGCCCCCTACCAAACCAGATGCTCTCACACTGGTTTCAGTTCATAAAAGCTTAAGGGTCCTGGAGGATCGCCCATCCCCAAAGCAGTTTCCAAAGTGCTTCTAGGTCCTGGAGGATGGCTCCGGGCTTTCCCTCTCTTTCCTCCTTGCCCTCAGCAGATACTGTGGGTTCCTCCAGACTCCAAACGAGAACGCCCCTCATCTGCCCCGCTTCGGGCCCCTCCTCACCCCGAGACTGGCTCCTCACCCATTGTGCGACACTTTCTCCTAAGCCCTGGCATCGGGGTCTCCGGTTGGCTGAAGGACCCACCTCTCCTTCTGCGCTCAGTAATTGCAAAGCACATTCTAGATGGTGCCTCGGAGCACCCAAGTGCCACGACTCCCGAGGAGGTAACTTTCACAGGGTCCCAAGGAGATGTGCTCTGCGTGCTGATTTTGCCCCCCAGACACCCTGGGGGCTGCTGGCACCAAGGCTGCGGCGCAGAGGTGGGAACTTCCCTGCCAGAGGGTCGCGCCTGCTCATCAGTGCCCGCAGAAGCCGCTCCCAGAAGGCAGCCCCCCCTTCCTCCTGGGGCACTGGGCATTTAAAAAATTCAGTCGCTGTCATCAGCAAACCCTTTGAGCTTAAGCAATCCGTGCCTTCGCCTCCCTCCTTGCAAAGGTGTTTAAGATATCTAAATATTTTAAAGGTATCTATGAGGATTGGATTCTTTCCTTAGCAGTGGCTTGATGAATAAATGATACCGTAATTTCAGTTTAATTATTGTCTAATGCTCTCTAATTCATTTCAGATTGGTGTTTAACTTCTTTCCAACTTAACAACCTTTTAGGCAAAACTGATGACAAAAGCTGGAGCTTCCCTTACCTAGGGACAGATAAATTGTCTCAAGATATCCACTAAAAAAAAATAAATCAGCATTCCAATCCCCTTATTTGAGGCTCTTTGTGAATTTAAACTCCTCCAAAAACGCTGCTCTCAAAACATATTTTAAGTCATGGAGGGATTCAGTGCCCAGAGTCTGAGATTTTGTTCTGTCAAGTTTGAGCAGGGAGCAGATTTTTACGGTTGAATTCTAAGCTCCTGAAAATAGGTTTATTATGGAAGTGTGAACACACAACTCTAGCCTATAGCAACGTGAATGGCCCCGTTATCATAATGCCTGAATCCACTGCTTTGTGCTGAATTGGCAAAGCATGACTCCTGCTTTGGCCTTTCCACTAATACATGTCAATGTCAGTTAACAGTTGAGACCCTCTTGAGAAAGATGCCCCAAAGTTTTTAGTAATCCTTGCCTTTCTGGGATCCCTATGTGTGCCTGTTAGGAATTAATCTATCATTTATAGCAGAATATATGATGATGTTAGAAATAGATCTTCTTGTGGAAGGAGCAATGAGGGCTCGTGGAAAGGTTTGCATTAGTTGTGGCTGTGCAATTGTGTGGGTGTTTATCTGCCGGTGAGGAAGATTGTTCCTCCACCGTGAGAAGGCACAGGTGTAAATCCTCCAGGCAGGGAAGAAAATGTGGTGCAGGCGGCAACTCAATTTCAGCTGCTGCCATTTGCCCCAAGTTTTGATGCTCTACATGGTTTTGGCATCTAAAGTTTCCCCTAAGAAGCCACATGTTTATTTTCTGCCATATTTTTTAACTACAAAGTTAAACATTTGGAATGCGATTGCATGGGACTCATACAATTTTCATCACAGAGTGAAAATCACACTCAGCTGCAGCACAAATCTCCCCTGTCACGGGTTGCAAGCCCAATGGCAGATCTCTGCTCAGAGACTCGGTTTCTGGGTGAGAAACTGGAGACACCAGAACTGCTCTAACACATGTTGTCTTCCACCCCCGTGGAGAGGTGGGTGTATGGACTATTATCAGTGAACCAGACCCCCGTCTCCAAACAACTTGCTTAATTAAGTTTGAGGGTCTTGCCTCCTCTTCCCTTCAGCGCAGTCCTGAGCCCAGAGAGCTTCAGGAGAAAAAAAAACAGTATGCATTGAGTGGTTATTATGTGCAACATGCTATTTGAAACCTTTTATTTATATTAATTCATAAAATTCTCATCACCCTAGAGGCAGGTACTATTTTACTGTTCCCAAGAAAATAACTTTATTAGTCAACGAGCATAGTGGGAATCTGGCTTTGCTAATATGCCCTCACCACTGTTTGTGTCCTGGCAACGTAGAGTGAAAACTATGTTGAGACCTCAGGCTACATTTGTGGGGTTTCCAGGTATGAGATCACTAAAAAGGGTATTTCTCAGGGCCAGAGCAATAGAAGAGCAGGTAAGGAGGAATAATTCCTGAGTGCAGAGTAAGAATTATGCCAAGCGTTGCTGGGTGTGGCCCACAAAAGGAAAAAAAAAAATAGAGGTTCTTTCTCTTTAATGAAGGTAATAATGTGAAATAACAGTTCAGGATTTATTTTTCTTGCCAAGCTAAAGATAACCTGTAAACTCAGTAAAACTACTCCCTCTCCATGGGAGAGAACAATTATAAAAAGGCAACTTATGAATGGACGTGTTGTGACTGTGAGTGCAGCTTCTCCATAACTCCATGCCTCCATTTTCCCCCCAAATATGTATTAAAATATTCACATCTGGCTATGCCATGGCTGACTGCTGGCTGTGTGTTTAGGGATTACTCCTGGACACCATCAAAGTCACCATAGATGGTGTCGAGATTGAATCTTGGCCATCATGTGCAAGGCAAGTGCCCTACTCACTTTACTATCACGTCTGCCGGGTACTCATTTTCAAATGAATTAACGAACCTACATTTCAGTCCCCTGCTTGTACACATCCTCTGAAGGATGGCTGCTTGCGGTCAGGGAAGAAAAGAGCCCAGGATGCTGACTATGTGAGCAAGTTCCAACACCTGTTCTCTTCTGCTGTAGAATGGTGACTTTACTTCCTGGTGAAATAGAGGGTGTGTTTTCAGTCTTGGGGAGTGTCTGTTAAGCACTGGGAGCCCCATTATCCAATGACTTTTACTTAAAGCATGCTGGAACGCATCAGCATATGACTGGCCTGTCCAACTGAAAAGTAACTTTTTAGTCCATTTCTCCCTGCTAAGGGTACCTAAGTCTATGCCACAGGTAGTTAAACATAACACAAATGTATTAGGAATGTTTCCTTGATTTGTTTTCATTTGAGATGATTTCAGGTTTGTTTATTTTGCAAATAAACTACAGAAGTCCAACATCTGATATTATTTGATGTTGTAACAAGATATGATTTTAAAATCCACTTGGAACATACTAGGCTATCAAAGGAAATATGGTGTCAGAATTTTTTGTTTTGCGTGTGACATGTTCAAAGTAATTACAAATGTGACAAAATAAAATTGTGCGTTTCAGAGAGAAACAGCTCTAAAACCTCTTGCTTGATGTTCAGATAATAGAAACCACTCATAAACCTTTGTGGTTTAGTTCTTTGTGTTGTAAATAATATTAGAAGCATCCTGAAGTCATAGATTATTTATAAGACACAGATCAAAAAATCTGATGAGTGTTTTTTTAAATGTTATTAAAAAAAAAGTTATACCCTTTTAGTCTCCATGGGATGCTATTGATTTTTCACTGCTAATCAGTTCTTGAGAGAGATCATTACTTTTCACGGCTACAGAAGCAAACAGAAGAGAACCTTTCAGCCCTGTACTATCAGTCATGAGTTTTGAAGGATGGTGGAGACAATCTTTGCTTTAGCATTCACCAAGTCTGTCAGCAAAGGGAGAGCCCAAAATCCCCTTTCAGAAAGATGCTCTTAAAGAGAGGAGAGGTGAAAACTGGGGGGCTCCAAATAGAGAAGGCTGCACCCCTTCTCCTCTGCCTCTCTCCCTCACTGGCCTCTCTGTTTCTCCCTCTTGTCCTGTTTGTTCTACAATTCAGGCTCCAGTTGGCCACTGACGGTCTGCCATGGTGTCACCATCTCTGCATATATGGGAGGTGTTTCTCCTTTAGATTTAGAGGCCATCGATTTGCTCACGGTGCCTGTGTCCAGGAACCAGAGAAGATGTGTCACCTGGTAGCATTCCATGATGTTGTCGTTGTTGGTATTTTGACCTTGAGTGTGTGTGGCAGTTGAAGCCTCTTAAGCGGCTCTTCTCCAATGTGAAGGTGCTGAGGGTCACTGATGGGACTTGTGACAAGAAGATTCTGTTTCCACAAGCCTAGGACAGGAGCTGGGGCAATAAGTTAGAGCAATATGCTCCTAAGCAAGGCCCATGGTGCTGCAGCCATTGAATCTTGAGTAAAACGAGGACATATGATGAACAGTGTAATGCGTGTGCACATGCACGTGCATGCATGTGTGGGTTCATACATGAGTGCCTAAGTAAGTGTGCGTGCCCGTGCGTGAGGAGAATGGCCTTCTCAGACTTGCCTAGTGCTAACACACTCAGCCCAGTTGCTCTGATGAGGAAGCAGAGCCCATTTAGGACTAGAGGGTGAGCACTGGGAGATCCTCGCGTCCCTGGTCCTCAGGCGAGGCTCAGGGAAGGCAGGTTTCAGGGACACTGTGTGGTGACACAGGCAGGACTCTTGGGGCCCGCCAGCATCTGTCCTGCATGTCGTCCGTGAGCTCCCAGGCTCTCCCTCCCTGAGGATGTGTCTCCAGCCTTCCCTGCAGGGCCTTTTCCTAGGGGTTCCTCGACCCTCATGGCTCTTCCTTTCCTTTGACACGACTGACTGCCCACCTTCTGCACCAAGCTCAGGCCTCACCCCACGGAGTGAATCTCCCTTGCTCATTCTGTCCCACTTCCCAGGAAATCTCACATGCGTGATCTCGCAGTGCCTCGTTGCTTATCCTCCCAGGCAGGAGCACGTTTGCAATGCTTACATCACTCATGTTAATTTACTTTCATCTCTACTTCCCTCACACAGCTCTAGAAAACACTATGAGATCAGAAACCATCTGTCAGCCTGAGCATGGTGCTGAAACACAGAAAGGGCTCTAGAAGGCCTTGAGTGAGTGATGTAGCGAAGGAATGAATGAATGACTTGAATTAACATTCTGCAAGTAAGCGTTAAGCCACTAGAGGGCAAATACATGCATTGCTCTGCTTCTCTATATCTTGGCATCACATGTGGTTGTCAGACTGAGACAAAAAAAAAATTCTCACATCACAAGTGCCATTGGCCATACACTAAACAGTTGGCCATACACTAAACAGTCCTATGTATGGCCTGTCCCATCACCATACAGTGTCCCTGAAATCTGCCTTCCCTGAGCCTCACCTGGGGAATGGGAACTGCAGGGATCTCCCAGTGCTCACCCTCCAGTCCTGAATGGGCTTTGCTTCCTCATCAGGGCAAGTGGGCTGAGGGTAATAATATGTTATTCCACTACATCAAAAAATGAGAGTAAGGAACTCAAAAGTCCACTCATCTACCAATGCTGCTACAGTCCTTGTTAGCTATGAAAAGAACCAGAGTAAGAGGCTTCCCAGGTTTTCAGTGAATGCTTCAAATTTTTCTTCCTCTTTGTCCAAGACCTGCCCAGATCAAACAGTGGCCTTTGCCTCCCTGGGGATGCATATAATTTGTGGAGAATGACTGAATCCTAAGCTGGACTTAGGATTCAGTGAGGCTTTGGTTGCTGGGCTGTCTCCGTGGTGAGTTACAGGTGCACAGATGTTGGTGGTAAAGAGGAGACATGTCATGGATCTTGCTCCCGGAAACTAACTCTGATTCCAGAGTCATGGGCATGCCGGCTGGTACAGCCTTTCTGGAAAACAATATGGACTTTCCTCCAAAGACTAGAAATTGAACTCCCATTTGACCCAGCCATACCACTCCTGGGAATCTACTCTGGGAAACCAAAAATACGCAGCGGAAACACCATCCCTACTTTTATGTTCATAGCAGCATTATTCACAATAGCCAGAATCTGGAAGCAACCAGAGTGCCCGAAAATCGATGACTGGATAAAGAAGCTTTGGTACATCTATACAATGGAGTACTATGCAGCTGTTAGGAAAAATGAAGTTATAAAATTTGCCTATAAATGGATGGACATGGAGAAGATTATGTTGAGCGAAATTAGCCAGAAGGAGAGAGACAGATACAGAATGACTGCATTTATTTGCATGGCATAAATATATATGTACATATTATGATACCAATATCCAAGGTCAAGTGAAACATATATCAGGAGGTCTTGTCAAAGGTGGAAATTATGACAAATGTGTGGGAGTCAGAGGTTAGGTAAGACAGAAAATGGAACAGTGTGCTAATAATTGTCGAGGGTACTAATGCCAACCTAGAACTGAGCATTAAATAGAGGCAAAAGGATACATATGACAACCTTTTAATGTATGTTCTGTAATCCATAGTCTGGAAGGGAAGGAAAAGAGAAAGAGAGAGAAAGGGAAAGAAATAAAGAACCTGCCATGGAGGTGGGCTGGGGAAGGGGGGAGGGAACCGGGGACGTTGGTTGTGGGAGATGGGCACTGGTGGAGGGACGGGTGCTGGAACACTGTATGACCAAAACCCAAATATGAACTTTTTAATTGTATATCTTTTTATTTGTATATCTCACGGTGGTATAATAAAATACTTAAAAAAAAGAAATAAGAGCACAGGTGTTCAGCAAAGCCCAAGTATAAGAGTGGGAAATGAAAAAAAATACTGTAATCAGAAATGATAGAAATAAAGAGCACGGTTGGTGATATAAAAAAAAAAACTTAATAGCCAATTGTCGAAGGTACTAATACCAACCTAGAACTGAGCATTAAATAGAGGCAAAAAGATACACATGACAACCCTTTAATGTATGTTCTGTAATCCATAGTCTGGAAGGGAAGGAAAAAGAAAAGAGAAAGGGAAAGAAATAAAGAACCTGCCATGGAGGAGGGCTGGGGGAGGGGGAGGGAACCGGGGACGTTGGTGGTGGGAGATGGGCACTGGTGGAGGGACGGGTGCTGGAACACTGTATGACCAAAACCCAAACATGAACTTTTTTAATTGTATATCTTTTTATTTGTATATCTCACGGTGGTATAATAAAATACTTTTTAAAAAATTTAAAAAAAATAAATAAAACACTGGATAATCGGCACAGTATTGTTTGTAAAAAAAAAAAAAGAGTCATGGGCATGCAGTCTGTGGGAAAAGATTGTGAGACATTCTGGGAAGCAATAGGAACCCACCCAAAGGGCCTAAAGCGTGCAAGGCACCTTTCTTCTGGGGCTTGGACAAAGGATCAGTGGAGACAGAAGGAGCTTTAAGGCTCAGGAAAGGTTGGGGTGGGGGGCTGGGGAAGAGTTGATGTCTACTGTATTGCCATGCTGATCCACAGCTTCCCTTCAATGCAGGAAAGGACGACGGAGCTGGGAGCTAACGTGCCCTGGATTGGACTTGGGGTGGGATTCCTCCCCTCCCTTCCTTCCACCCTTCCTTCCTTTATTTCTTTCTCTCCTTTTTTTGTGCCACACCCGATGCTCAGGGCTTACTCCTGGCTCTGTGCTTAGGGATCATCACTCCTGCTGGGGCACAGGGGACTGCATGCATGCTGGGGATAGAACCACGGTTGGCCATGAGCAAGGCAAATGGGGGTAATTCCTGTACTGTTTCTCTGACCCCTCAGAATGGAATTTTTAGTATCCTTAATCCCTCAATTCCAAAGTAACTTCAGTGCCTTCAAAATTTACCAGTGCAGTGTTGGAATATTGAGTACTTTAAACAACTGTCTTGTGACAACTTTGTAAATAACTTGGTGTCTAAATCCACAGTATCACTGTCTTCCCGTTCATCATCGATTCGCTTGAGCGGGCACCAGTAACATCTCCATATGTCCTGTCTCATGCTAGTAGAGCCCAAGGGCATCAGCTTGCTCCAGGAACATAAAGAGCCTCAAACCATTCCATCAGGTCATGGGAATGAGGTTTATACTTGTTACTGGTATTTGGCATATCAAATATGACACAGGTAGCTTGCAGGCTCTACCATGCGGGGTGGCATACTCTTTTGTCACCTCTGATCTCCAGCATTTATTGATGAATGAGTCGAGCTGTGATAGGCTCTTCTGCTGGGTGGAGTTCTGACGGAGGGGAAGTCAGGATGTGGAAAATGGCGGGCCCCTCATGGAGTGGGGGGTCGTCTGGCTTTTTGCGAGGCTCTGCTGGTGGGCCAGGGCTGAGAACCCGCCATCCCTCACGGGCACCTCCTGATCGGCTGGGCACAGGGAGAGGCGCGGTAGCAGCTCTGCCCCATGTCTGTGAGTGTTTAAATAAAGGTAAAAATATATACCAGTGCAAGGGGTTGTTGTAGGCCCAGTTGGGCACCATCCCAGCATGCCCCATGAAGGCATCGTTGCACCCAGGAAGGAAGCTTGCTGCTTGCTTGGTTGCTAGCCTGGTCCCTTTGCTCCCAGGTATTTTAAAATTTACTTTAATTAAAAATCATGACTCACAAAGCTGCTAATCCTATAGTTGCTTCAGACATGTAACGTCTCCCAAAACCAACCCCATCACTGGTGTGATCTTACGTCCACTAAATGTCCCCAGTTTCCCTCCCTCCCTCAAACCCGTCCCCTTAGTAGGCACACAACAAATTCATATCTCTTGCATCAAGAAAATGGCAAATAAGATTATCAGAAAATAAATCAATTAAAGTTCATTTGTGATAATTGATTGCTATATGATTTCAACCTGTGTAAATAGAGAAATTCAAGTCAGACAGTGTAATCCAGTAATCTGATGCCTATTCTCATTTACTTAAATAAGTTTTCAACTCTAACATCTAAGATGCATTGCATTAAATTTTATTTTATACCTGTGTATCATTGTGATAATCATCATGTCCTCTATGTCATTAATAAAACTTTTATTTTAATTCTTTTCTAATGTATTTTGTGGTTTACATGAAATAGGCTAAGCCTATAAACAAAGAAATTAGTAAGAGTGAAGAGAATTAAGAAAATTTAAAGAATGAAATCTGAATAAGCCTATAGTATTTTCTAAGAAAGAGAACATTGACTTTATATTAAACAACATTATATTAGCAATATTGATTAAGTGTCTCCGAGCGGGCACCGGTAACATCTCCATACGTCCTGTCACATGCTGGTATAGCCCAAGGGCATCTGCTCGCTCCAGAACACGAAGAGCCTCAGATCATTCCTTTCAGGTCATGGGAATGAGGTCTATAATTGTTACTGATTTTTGGCATATAGAATACAACACGGGTATCTTGCTTAGAGATGCTACTGGTGCCCGCTCAAACAAATCGATGAACAATGGGAAGACAAGTGAAGTGATTAAGTGTCTACATAATAAGTAATAGATTCTGGAAAAAAATTTCTATAATGTAAAAAAGAACCTTCAATAAGACCTAGAACAATCAATTTTAATGAGACATTACTGAAAATGTATAAAATCTCTAAGCAAGCTAGAAGTAAACATACTTTTCTCTCCTTTTTATGTCGGGGATGCACATGTGATTACTCCTGGTTCTGTGCTCAGGAATTACTTCTGGCAATACTCAGGGAATTATATGGGATGCTGGGGATGGAACCCAGATTGGCTGCGTTCCTTGCAAATGCCCTACCCACTATACTATCTTTCAGGTCCAACATCCTTTTCTTAACCCAGTGCTGAGCAACCACAAGCGCCATTAGTGAGTGCCTGACTCCGTGCTGTGCTGGGAGTTTATCCTATCTTTTGTTTTTTTTTTTTTTTTTTTTTTTTGCTTTTTTGGGTCACACCTGGCAACGCTCAGGGGTTTCTCCTGGCTCTGCACTCAGGAATACTCTTGGCGGTGCTCAGGGGACCATATGGGATGCCGGGGATCGAACCCGGGCCAGCATGGGCCAGCCAGCGTGCAAGGCAAACGCCCTATCCTACTGGGCTATCGCTCTGGCCCCCTGTTCTATCTTTTTAGAGATGCTTCTTTAATGCTTCTTGTAAAACTGGTTCCAAAGCTATGAATTTCCTAAACTGCTGTCTGTCTCTGAAACTCTGTATCAGAGCTTCAAGTCTGAATAATAATCTAGCTGGAGAGAGTATTTTTATGATGTGTTTATTTTGCTGAGGCTTTGTATTATGTCCCTCCTTTTTTGTTCTGGCTCAAACAGTCTCATCTGATAGCCGTGAAACTCATGGGCTTTCCCTTGTGTATTAGTTTCTTTTTTGCTCTTTTCTTCTTTTAACACTGTTCCTATCTTTGGATTTTGTCAACTTGAGTACAAAGTGTCTTGGAGTTTTTCTAGTCCAGTCTATTTTAGCTGGGATTATTTCGGCCTCTTGTATTTCATTTCATGTATTCTTCAACTTTGGGAATTTTTATTAATGATTTCTTTATTGTTTCTTCATCACATTTGCCTTCCTGTTCTTCAGGGCCTACAATAATTCTTATAGGAGTTTTCTTGAACTCATCCCATTGTTCTCTGGTATGTTGTTCATTTTCTGTCAGATTATTTCTCGTCTTTTGTAGTTTTCTAGCAGTCTCCTCCATCTCACCTAGGAGCTCTTTGATCTTTTGCTCAGCTGCTGCTGATCTATTGTCCAGAGCTTCTATTGGATTTTTATGTCACCTACCATTTTGTTTGTCATTTCTTTTTTTCTTCTTCCCCCTTTTCAAGTTTATTATTATTTTTTATTATTTTATTATAACACCGTGAGATGGACATTTACAAAGCTGTTTATGATTGGGCTTCAGTCATATAATGTTGCAGCACCCATCCCTCCACCAGTGCCCATTTTCCACCACCAATGTCCCCTGATTCCCTCCCCCCTCCCCCAACCTACCTCTATGGCAGGCACTTTGCATCTTCTCTCTCTCTCTCTCTCTCTCTCTCTCTCTCTCTCTCTCTCCCTCCCTCCCTTCTCTTATGCATTGTGGATTGACATACATACATTTAGGGGTAATCATGTATATCTCTTTGTTTACATTCAACACTCAGTTCTAGTCTGGTGTTATCATTTTCACCAAGTAGTAGACCATTGGTGTATATTTATATCCCTCAAATGAATACAGTCTTATCTGTCATTTCCGACTATAGTCATTTTCTTATATTGACTCATATGTTCTTGTGCTTTGCTTACTACTGTGCTATTACTTATTGAAGTTCACTAAACATCCTCATAATGGTGTTAGTAAAGTCATCATCTGAGAATTTACTGAGCTATTTGGTGTTGGGTGAGCCTTCTGTGTTGTTTTTGCTCACTGAGTTTGGTGGGCTTCTATACGCCTTCCCTACCAGCATTACTGTGCTCCTCCTGTGCTATCAGTACTGTGAAATTTGGAGGCAGTATGGAACTGGGTCCATTTATATGGTCTGATATGGAGGTTACTGGGCCTACCCAGAAGGGAGGGAAATCTGCTCACCTCCTTCCAAAGAGGCCTCAGAGTTTCAGTCTGTAGAAGAGGCTACCCCAAGGATCTGATGGCTTACTGGAGTTCCACTCTCAGATTTTGTTTTGTATTTTTGTTGTTTATTTGGAGATCACATTTACCTGTGCTTAGTGTTTATGCCTTATCCTGTGCTCAGGGATCACTCCTGGAGGCGCTCAGGGGAGCTCCATGTGGGGTATCGTACAAGGTCAAGTACAAGGCAAGCCCCCTACCCATTGGCCTATCTCTCTAGCCCCCTACTTCCAGACTTTGGAACTAACTTCTTTCCTAAGTGCAACCCTGGTCCTGGATTTATGTCTTCAATACTATATGATCTGAAACTCAGCTCTCAAAATTTCTGTCCCTTGCTTGCCCTTACTATGACAGTAGACAGAGAGAGAAGCCCTCATCATGTCTATCTCACAAGGATTTCATGAAAGACACACGATCATATCTGAAAACTGCTTTAAACGACTTTTAAACTCTGAAGAAAAGAGCTCTTATGAGCTATATAAATATAAGTTATTACACAGTATTATTTTAACCTGGCCCAAGTTTAGATTAGTAGTATGAATCATTCATCAACCTTTACTTTGTATAATTAAAAACGTGTGGTTCTTGGAATCTTTGTTTGGGAGGCGAGTTAATGTGGCGGGACTGGGATTGGCCAGGGCTTAGAAGTTAAAGACTTCTGGTCTAACGACAGATGCATTGATTGATGGGGAAATTTTCTATTATCATTTTTCATTTGGATATATTCACCATCAGCATTTTCAGCAGTTTATAGATGCCATTATTTTGTTATTAACCTTTTTGTTTAATAATTTCAACACTCCATTGGGGGTGTTCAAGAGTTGTCTCAGGTTTTGTTTTGCTTTTGACCCCCCAAGCAAATAAACACAACCTGTCTGTGACTGAGCTCTTCTCTTGGCATGACTATTCGATATTGATTGGTTGTGAGAGGCTAAGTGAATAAGTCACCCCATTGGGAGGCAAAACAGACTCGGCATTTGGGTTTCTCTCTAACTGTAGACATATCCCTGATCTGAACTGTGCCTTCCTTAGAACAAATCAAACGGTGTGTAGAGAAAAGAAGTCATGTGCTAGGAGCCAGGAGCCTCGAGAGCTGCAGCCCCCGTCTATGTCTCCTCCATAATGCCCAGCACCCCACCTGGCATTCAATGGGGGCACAAAGGTTGTTAATTTAATAAGTGAATGTGAACAAGGGGGATTACAAACACAACAAGCCACTGAACCTAAGGATATCATTAGCATGGTCTCCCCATGTGTTAGTTATTAACTATTAGTAGTGTGGGTGGTCTGGGAGAGATGGACTAATTCTTCGGCTGGCCACCACAGTGTCAAACAGTATATTAACTATAGGGAACAAGGGTGTTGACTGGATTTCTGCTGTGCACTAAATTTTCCCTAGTGACTCTAAGGAATTAGACACATGCCCCCCAGGGTTAAGAGCTGTTACAGGCTTGTAACCTACACAGTGGATCCTCTGGAACAAAGAGTATCAGGTAAGGTCTGCAGGGAACATCCACCTCTGTGTAAACACACCAGGAAGCAGATTGTTGACAAATCCTACCCAAGTGTCACTAACGATCAGGTTATGGAGCAATAGGCAGGAGGGTAATTGGCATATTATAAACACTTAGAGGGAGCTGTGTGTCTACAATTCAGACAATTCAGCTATTTCCTTCTCTTTTAAAGCATTATCACAATTTGTCTGCTGTAGTCATGTGCACTTATGATTAAGGAGTTACTGACAACACACACTGTCAACAATTAACCAACAAATCAAGCAAACAACAGACCAAGATCTATAACGAGCTCTGGGACTAATCTATCAATAGTCAAGTAGCCTTGATTGATCACATAGAATGTACCCACTTTTGTAAGAATATTTTATTTTCCTTAATTTAGATCTTTGTTTCTTCTTTGTTTTAAATGGAAATATGCTGCTCACATCTTCTTCCTCCCAAACTTAAACCCAAACCAACACACACAACTCTTTACTCTCTTATTTCATGTTTTAGGGTTTTTTTTGTTCCCTCCCAAATTGTTAAATGGCTCATTGTTTAAAAAGAAACCAGTCAACTATAAAAGGTCCTTTTAAACTTTTAGGACATCAGTTCACTTTTCCAGGGGAACATTTTGAAGTGATGGGGTAAATGAAGTAGAAACATTCAGATTAAGTTTCCTTTGAAATCCATGGGTTTTAAAATTAAGGGAAAGTGATTGGCAAAACATGTTTTGGTTTTTGCCGAAACTGAAATGTTTGAAAAATAGTTCAAGATGTTCTTCCATACACCAACCACATCCATCTGGGACCATCCATTTCTAGTTTACATCTATTTTTATACACACACTATGCAAAGGACAGAGCTCCTCATTGTAGACAGAGGATCGCTATATTTTTCTGATGGATAAGAAGAGGATCGCTATATTTTTCTGATGGATATTGAAGTCAAAAAGAGTGAATATGCTGCACTAAATTCAATATTATGTTCATGACGTTCTCTACAGAAGATTCTAGATTAGTGGGCTGTGAAAAGGCAATTATTTTACACTTGACTTTCAATCAGGTCTGGACAACTAATGCACCCAGAACAGAATGTGAGATTAGTTTATCTATCTACCTCTCTATCTACCTCTCTGTCTCTCTATCTACCTCTCTGTCTACCTACCTTATCTATTTACCTCTCTATTTTTATCATCTGTCACCTATCTCTATTTATACATATATTCATTCATTCACTAAATATTTACTGAACACTTCCCAAGTGCCAGTAATCGGCAAAGACAAACACAAGTAGAAGAAAGTCTAAGGCTTAGGGAACCAACCATCCTCACGGGAGAGATGCAGATTCTTAATATGTTGGAGGTGCCATATTGGAGTGGAATAAGGGCCCAGGATAATGGTCAGACCTATATAGGGAACATCTCTTGGAGGAACCAGGAAAAATAAAAGCAAAATAAAGTGAGAAATGGAGGGTGCTTTTGAAAAACTATATGCTTTTAAAAAATATCCTGCAAATGAGTGCACTCATTCTGGATTTGTCCCTCTCCCACTGACCGATTCCATCAACATGACACTCTCTGTGTTCATTCATGCATAAACAAATTTCATGACTTCATTTTCCCTAACAGCCATAGTGTTACACTGTGTATATGCACCATAGTTTTCTTTTTCCAGTCATCTGTTCTCAGGCACCTGGGTTGTTTCAGATTTTTTGGCTATGATGAACAGGGCCACTAGGGGTGTAGTTCCAGGAGTGGTAATGCTGGGTTGAATGGAAGATCCAAAAAAAAATAGTATGTGAATAATACCCAAAGTCAGTAGAAACAAGGGCCAGGAGTACTGGTCCATGATAAGAAGCATGACAATAAGGGGAGGGGGAGAAGGGAAAATAGGCCAGAGAAGGGACCACTATGACAATCATAACTGGAAATGATCACTCTGGACACAAACTAAGTCCCCAAAGGAGGTAAAGTAATATACATGATACCCTTTCAGTAACAGTATTGCAAGCCACGGTATCTAAGAGGAAAATAGAGACAGAGAGAGAAGAAAATGACTCCCATAGAGGTATGCTTCAAAGGTGGGGAGAAGGGCAGAAAGGAAATGGGACATGGGTGTTGGGAAATGTGCACTGGTAAAGGGACGGGTGTTGGAACAGTGCGTGACTAAGACTTCATCATGAACAAGTTTATAACTATATATCTCACAGTGATTCAATTAAAAAAACCACTATACAGTTAAAAGAGTCGAATGGAGCAGTTGCTTAGAAATTACCATTCTGAGGAGGCAGATAAAGAGAGGTAGGGAAACGCCTGGTGAGTACTATTCTGGTGCTCATGTTCAGGGGAGGACTTGACAGGATATTCTCCTTGTGAGGATCTTTTTCCTTCCCTTTCTTTTGAGATCTTGTTCTCTGACTCTCTCAGCAGGATCTGTGCGCTCATCTGGTGGATGCTGGAAGTACAAAGCCAGGCACTGAGGCTGAGATGACATCCCCATGGGACTTCCCTTTCCTCTCTCCAGGTCTGGCTCAACTAGCTCGTTTGTAAGACCCATCAGATCATGACTTGTATGGTCTTACTTCTAAAAATGACACAAGTTACAGATTATTCTTTTTTACCATTTTTATTCTAGTCATCTGAGTTGGAGACAATTGATGCAGAAAAATTGTCCTCTAGTTGTGTGTTGGAATTTTGTTGCCTGTGGGTTCTTGTTAGTCTCCTGACTAAATAATCATGAGGCTACTCCTACTAGAGAACATAGCCAGGGGCCCTGGAGACACATTTGCTTTACTGATTCTCACATAGACTTGGATGACAATTGCCTTTCACCATAGCTGCTTGATTATGGTTTTCTTTGGAATGCAGTAGGAATGGCAACTCCTTTGCTTTGCACTAAAATTACCAGTTAATTTGTTAACCATGAATTCATCTAATCACAGTACTGAAAAGCTTGCTGTCCTTTGCATACATGAAAATGGTAGTATTAGTAATTGGGTTGTCACGTGTGGGGGTAATATGTGGTTTAGGAGTCATTATAGGATTAGGAGGCAATTTGGAGATTACCATCTCCATGACATCACCTTTAGGGGTTCAGACCACTGACAGTTGCCTGCTTTCTGTGCCTCTGATGCCATAGTTGGAAATACATGTTGAACAGGTTCCTATCTTACCCACCATGGCATTTCATGTTTATCTGTGCACATCTCTTATGAACAGCACGGATTCATATGCTCATCAAAGATACACATCATTGCTGCACATCATATGGACATGCATATCACACACATATCATATATACACATAGAGTATGTGTGTACATTACACTGAATAGCATATATTCAAGTAACTACATATCACACTTGTATACATCATATATACATGCTATGTACACATCACATATACACACCAAATATGCACAGCACATTTAATATTCATATGTAACTCATATCTATACAATATCAAACACATCATATTTACATATAGTATGTACATTATGCATATATAAGTCACATGCATGATATAAACATGTATGTATCACAGATGTGCATAGTATATACACAGTATATATAGGTATATCTCACACCTATATATCACATTGACACATAATATAACCATGTATACATCACAGATATAAATCATATATCCCACACAAACACATAATATACACCTCATGCAAGCACAATAACATATATACATAATGTATGAACATGCACATTATAGGTGCGCATCATGTATGCATATGTACAAATGTTTGTAAAATACAGAAATGTCTCATATGTGCAGATCATATGCATTTCACATATACACATGCATTATATACATTATGTATACAATCATACATGCATACATATCATACATACATACCAATTAGTACCACATCTACAAATCACATATGTATTGTATCTACACAACATATATATGTTATATTTATATGCATGCCATCCATGCACACTAAATATATTGTGTATACATATATTTACATATCATGTATATGTTGTGTATACGTCATATGTGCTCATAATAATATGTATTGTGTATGCTTGTGCATATGTATATCTGTGTTGCAATTGATATGAGAACCAGAGGACCTGGGTGATGCTGTTGGCTAGCATTCTTCTGATGTGCCTTGTATTATTCCTAAAGTCACAAAATATAAGCAAAAAAAGAGTACACAGGTCAATTCAAAACCTTAATCTATTTTTTTCCATTCCAGTTCAAAATAGGATGAGCAATTTGCTGTGTTTCTGTAATTGTATAGAAGGTCCATGTGAACCACCAGTTGCAGTATAAGCTTTTACAGTTCTCAATGAGGCTGGAGGGGTTGCTAAAGCCTTGGGCACCATCCTGCTCCAGCTCTTCTTCAGAGTTTCCCTTTCCCCCTCCTGGAGCCTCCTTTACTTTCCTGGGTAGCCCTGGACCCCTAAACTTTCTAATCAATTGGGAGAAGCTGGAAGAGGAACCTCTTCCTAGGAGCTGAGTGATAGCTTTGCAGGGGATCTCCGGGAAGGCAGAGTTGGGCCTCTGGGTTTTCTCCTGCTCCAGGTTTCCTGGTGCAGAGACCTTGACGTCTTTTTAGCTGTGGATGGGAACGGAAGCAGGAAAACCCTATCACTCCTGACCAGGGTACTTAACTGATCCCTCTAGAGCTAAATTCTTCTAAAGTGCCGCTAGTCAGTATTTATCCACTGTTATAGAGTGGGCCATTTCTCCCATGATTTAGTCATCCAGCAGGGAGTTGCGTGGATAACACAGTAGATTGTCAGAGATGGCAACACATGAGTTCAGAAAGGACTGTGGTGACCTTGGCTTAGAATTCTGGAACACTAAATGACGGCATACACAGTGGAATCTTGAGCAGATATGTCACCTCCCTAGACATCACATAGAAGCTACTGTCCTTTACAAAGTATAATCCTCCTGGGGCATCTTCAAAGCTCAAAAGTGGCCTGTATGTAAACCAAGATCACTCAAGATCCCACACATGGTTATCAGTATACATAGACATGGTCAGGAGGATCAAAACTGATGAAGTAAGTATAAGGCACCTGTTCCAACTCAGCAGACCACACACACTCAGTGGGCATCCACGTGAATGGAGTCCTCTGCATGGATTTGACCATGTCCCACCAAGCCCACACACTGGGTCATTCATCGCAAGGCTGTCACTTGTAAATGCACTGCAAAGAAAAGTGGTTCACTGCCATGAATTTCTATAATGGAAATCTGCCACAGACTGAAAGGTCTGCAATATATATAACAAATCTGGTTGACTTTCACATAGAGTTAAAAACAAAAAAGGCAACACTTCTACTCCAAAATGCCCAGTGTGTGATAACATTGATCACTTGTCACTTGTATCACTTGTCTTCCCGTTGTTCATCAATTTGCTCAAGCAAGTGCCAGTAACGACTCCATTTGTTGGGAATGAGGTCCATTATTGTTGCTGTTTTTGGCATATCGAATACACCACAGGTAGTTTGCCAGGCTCTGCCATGGCACTGGGTTCATTCCAGGGGGCCCAGTCTTTTCCTATGTCAGACCATCAACCATCCAGGGCCCACAGGGCAGAGCCTTGGGGGGTGTAGACAAGTCTGACTCCTGTATACTACCTGCTGACACAGCTGGGCACCACAACCACACCTGCAACACCTTGAGGTGCAGGATAACATTGATATAAAGTAGAAAGGCAGTTAAAGTAATTGATTTGATGTCAAGATAGTGGCAACTTTTGGGTGATGATGAAAAAGTGCTGGAGGGAAATTTGGGGAGACAGTTCTATTTTGACTCTTGTTCTGGGTACTAATTACATGAGTGTGCCTCTCTGTGTGCTTTAAATATATTGAACAGTTTAATTCAAATTAAAAATAAAGACATATAGGAAGACTATCAAAGCATCTGAGAATTAGGGGCAAGGGTACCATAATTTCCAGAGGTACTAGTGATGAAATAACTTGACTATTAAAGGACATGGCCAACAGAGCATTAAAGGCATCAGAGATCCCTGAAAGCTCAGTGATTTGCTTCCAGCTATGATCACCATATTTCTCAGTTAAGAGAGACTCTGATATGCTCATGATTGATGAGTACTCTCTATAGCTACTATCCTTCCCAATTAGCAGTTGGGAAAATTAGGTTTTATTTAGTGGGGAGAGGTGTTGGGCCACAACTGGCAGTGCTTAGGGTATATACCTGCCTCTGTGCCTCAGGTGTAATCCCTGGCAATGCTTGGGGTATGTGTGTATGGTGCTGGGTTTGAATTGGTGTTTGATGTGCCTTATATTATTCCTAAATAATACAAGGCTGCTGAATTGTATTGAATTGGGTCTGCTGAATGGAAGGCAAGTATCATAACCCCTGAACTATATTTTCTGTCCCAGAAATTATATTTTAAAGAAGTTAAGTAAGAGAAAGGGCCTCTGTGTAGGAAGAAGACAAGCTCCTCTTAAAGAAACTGCAGGCCCTCGAGAGAAGTTGTGGGTCTACCTGACTAGCAAAGATAACCTGACCAGGCCTAAGATAACCTGGCACCATGTCCCCATTCCAAGCACTGTATAAAAGTCACTTAGGCTCAGGCTTGCAGGGAGCCCACAAAAGAGGGGATGACGGGCACGCCTTCTTCTTCCCACCACCACATAAGATCCTGAAATTGTAGCTGAACCTCACAGATGGAGGAGGGTGAAGGTTAAATGGAGGGGTGGTGCCAAAGAAAGAGATTATGTTGAAAGTAGGAACCACATGATGCATATTTAAAATATAAGGAAGATAAATACAATCAATAGAACACCTCTGCGGCATTGCATATTTGAATGCAAGAACCGCAACTCCCACCAGTCAGCTATGTTGGCATGTAGGAGCCTGTATTGCCCCTCACTCCACAGTGTTCTGATCTGTACCACAGAGCTCATCTGCAAAGCTCTGAGTCATCTGGTGCATGCGTGTGTGTGCACGTGGGCTTAGAACAGGGGTCTGTCCAGGGGTGTGCAATGGCGAAATCCATGTGTTTTCATTTTGTGACCATGTACCCTGTAGTCCCCCCAAGACTGCTTTCAGATGTCATTAGCATTATCAGTTCTTGAATTTTTCTTAAGAACCACATTTTATGTGGTTCCTTAAATGTTAGAACTACTTCTCCTCCCAGTCCCAACAGAAGACTTCCATGGGGTTTTCATTAAATGACCACAACGAAATGTGCCTCGCACTGGGTTTGTGAAGTTCCACTTGGGCAGCGGCCCTCTCCCACAGCCTGTTGAAGAGGCCTCCGAATCACTCAAGTATGTCTCTAATTTGTGCTGCTCTTGGGAGAAGTATCAATAGTAAGATATCACTTTCATAAGCTGATATCATATCCTGATTGAACATTGCCAGGGAGTCTTAGGCCACTCGGTGGTTGCGTCTGCCTTAGATCCAATTACAGCTGTAAAAGTGGTTTGCATTAGAAGTTCTGACTTTAGGATTTGATCATTGTAAGTAGGATAAACCACCAAAAGAATGTGAATTGCCTTCACTAAAAGGATGTAATAGCCCGGAGAATATCTTTCATATTTCAAATTAGGAAACCCCAGCCCAGCCTTCTTCCCCACGACCCTCCCTTTCATGTTGTTCTTTCCCATGTTCATGGGGTCATCTGGATCCTCAAGTCAAAGGGGTTTTGGCCCTTGAATTTCCGGGAGCGTTTTCTCACCAGGGCTTCTTACAACCTTTGAGAACTGAACTTCAGGAGTGCTGTATCTTAAGTGTTACCCCTCTAGTTGCTGGAAGTTCCTAGAGATGTAAAAATGCCTCCCTCACACACCCCAACACCTTCCCCTCAAACACAACCTTTCCAGAGCCTGTGCTGTTTCTGTCCACAAAGGTCCCACTGGGGACGATTTGTGTGTGACAAGCAATAATAATACCTTACTGAGATAAGGTCACACACCATGGCCTCATTCAGGGTCTGTAAAATGGGTGTGGCCTGCACACTCCCTCTCTCCAGTCAAGAGCAATGTCCCCACTCCCAGCCAAAGCTCCCTTGCTGTTTCTTTCACCTGGAATCCTTGAGTACAGGTCTAAGACTATCCTGAAGGAATGATGGGAACCCAAGGTCCCTGCCTTCCCACACTCAACCTCATCATTACTCATCCAGTCGCCTCCTTCACTGTAATGAAGACACCAAGATGAGCAAGCCGGAGGCACTGCAGAGCACACAAGGATACATGGCTTCCATCTTGGCCTCCCAACTTGGGACGGCAGGAATTTCCCCCAACATGGAACCCAGGAAGTGTTCTCGAGGCTTAACAGTGGGTTGGCTTTGAAGGGGAAGCAACAGCAATATTCTTTTCTAGAAACAAACATGCTTGTACTGGGAATGACTTTGGGACATAAGCACAATCAAGAAGAAAAGGCAATATACAGACAGTAAAATATTTGCTCATGGTAGTGCCTTTATCTTTTGGGAATAAATGTTATTAGAAATACTTTCTGCATGTGTTGGCATCTTACAAAAAGGAACAGTGGATCTCATTTAGCTGGTTTTTTTTTTTTGCTTTTAACTGGTGGGGGAGAGGCAAGATCCCATTTAGCTTGCTTTTTCCATTTTTATT